>MDKH01178146.1:0-103429 GCA_005239495.1 Nicotiana undulata | reverse complement strand
GACCACCGTAGTCGTGTCAAACGACCCGGAAATATTACAACGAACGACCAGCTCACAACCCTATATCTATATGGTGTTTCTACAAACCCTTCCTCCTCCAAAACTCCACAAAATAGTAGTAAAACACGCAGCCCAACAACAACACAAAATAATCCGCTACAAGTCAAATAACTCGAACTCACGACTTCCGATCACCGTCCCGTGAGTTCTAACTATTAGGAAACACATTTATCAACCTTCCTTGATATTTAAACACTTAAATACAGATATTAGACGTTTATTAACTATGAAGTAACTTCCAAAACTCTAACTACAAAGAAAAAGAAGAGGCGGTATAATGACACTTACGTCATAGGGATCATTTTGATGTTATTACTTCTCGATTTCATGCCCGGGATGATATTCTTCTTTGAAACCCTAGAAGATAGCTTGAGGTTATGTCTATGGGTGTTCTCTGGTCGTTTTATTCTGAATAATGAAGAGAAAGCCGACCTAATGTTTATATATATCAAGTTTGGAAAAGTCAAAGAGGTGCTAGCTTGGCACCCTAGGATTGGTCCATCTTTCGACGCTTATATATTTTTATACTGATGTCGTATGAAAGAACGGTTAAGAGAGTTGGAAACTACATTCCAAGACCTTCAATTTGGTATATAATATGTCCCAATAAGACCTCATATAATACATGAAATGTATTTCTCAAAAAGCTTTAGTGATCCACCTACTTGTCACTTATGATGTCTGCGCAATCTCGCGAAATTGCAAATATCTCTCTACTCCTATGTCGTATCAATGAACGGTTTAATGCGTTGGAAACTGAATTCATAGATATTAAGTTTTGTAGGTGGATCATCCCCTAATTCCAAGTATATCGGAAAATCTCAGTTACATTTGACCTAATGTTAAGCACATTATGAGTGTAACTTGTGAAGACCTTTGCCAACTTTTGTTCCACCACTTGCTTGACTTCAAAACGTAGAACACAACTATCATACGATAAAAATTAGCTCATAGCATAACCTCCTTATCATGTAATGAACCATAGTCTCACGCTAAAGTACATGTTATAACATTCCAAACTCGTCGACTTTCGACGAAACTTATTTTCTGCAATTTGCTTAGCTTCTAAGCTTTCCAACCCTCTTGGTACTCGTTATTCATGATCTTAAATATTTTTAACCTCTAACGTAACATGATTAACTTACTTTATATTCCATCAAATAGAATCTTATTTCTGAGCTTACATCAATTGACTTACGATGTATTCTCACGTACGAAAACATGGGGTGTAACAGACGCTCTTGTTATCAATTTTTACATTTCAGATACTGATGTAAAACGCATTATGTTCGATGACGAAGCGGCGCGTGCATTATACACCCTCGAGTTCTCGCACAAATGATGCTCGAAGATAGGATAGTGCCACGCTGCATCACACTAATAGGTTTTAAAAATGCAGTTGAGCAGATGTTCCGAGAAATCACGCTACCCGTTATGGCCGGTGGTGTCACTTTGGAAACAAGGCTCCGCATTATGGATCAAGACACGGCGTACAACGCCATCATAGGACGACCTTGGATACACGCCATGGGGGCCATCCCATCTAGCTTATATCAGGTCGTCAAGTTTCCCACCCTGTGGGGAGTATTCAGCATCTGTGGCGAGCAACGCATGACCCAAGAATGCTACTGCATCGCCCAAGACTGCACATACACTTAACAATTGGAGGGAAAAGGCGTAGAAGCATAGCAATTAACGAGGTCGAGGTTAAATGGTGACGAAGGGAAAGATGTCATCAAGGACCCCGAAGTCGTAGAGGCCACAAGGTCAATTGTGGAGGACCTTCACCCCGTGCAACTCGATAAAAACGACCACTACAAAAAGGCCTATATTGGCCACAAACTCCAAGAACTAGGTAAATTTCATCAACTCTTAGCTACCAATGCATACTTGTTAGCTTTTTCTCATGCATATATGTCGGGCATCCCAAAGGAGATATCAACACATAAATTGAATGTCGAACTATTGTTGATACCCAATTTTTCCTCAAATTATTTTTAATTTGCATATATACCTTCAAAATCAGTTTTTATAACAATTGGTATTTTTCCATATTTTTATCAATTATTTCTAATATATCCAGTACTTTTATATCCAATAATTAATCATAAATTGCATTACAAATAGTTTCAAAATATTCCTTGGTTTAATATATCATTTTCTATCCTATTAGGATTTAATTATTTCACAAATTAGCCATATTGACATTATTTGGCTATAATTGCAATAACTTTGCAATTATAGTTTAACTATATATTTTGTGCTATTTTTTACCAAATAATTAGTCATTTGTATTTTAAATACTAGTTAATTACTTTAATTTCATCTACTAAGCATCAATTTTATTTTTTATAATTATTAATCATTTTTATTAATTATTTATCTATTTTAAATGGGTATTTAACAAATAGCCACTTTTAATCCTAATTTTAGCCTAATCTACCCGAACCCCAACCCAATTAATTAGCCCAACACATCAGGCCCAGTCTTTAAAGCCTACCCGACCCAATCCCCCATTCAATCTGAGCTGTTGATTATTTCAAATCAACGGTCCAGATTAATCCCTACCATAATTAATCCTAAACGACTACCCCCTTATCATTTCCCCCCTTTCATTCTCTCTCACGTTCTCTCTAGTTCTCTCTAGAACCTTCTCACCTTCCCCCCCTCCGATGAACTCTGTCTCTTTTCTCCGGCCACCTCTCTTGCCGGAAACCATGAGGTCTCACCCCTTCTAGCCTATGTCTCCTCCTATGACGGCTTGACACTACCTTGAGGTATTCAAGTGAACCTGGAGCGGTTCAACTCCCACCTATGGCCTTTCATTCCGTTTTTCGACCATCTACGGTCGTCCGAGTAAGATCTCTTCATTTTTGGCTAGAACCAGTGATTCTTTAGCCGATTTTTCTTCTCTTTGGGTTGTCTCCATGAAACCCTAACTACTATCTCTTGGTTTCTTTAGATCCGTAATAGATCTTGGCATATTACGGGCTATTTTGATGTTTTCCTTAAAGATGTTCCGTTTCCCCTAAAACGATTCTTCATCTTCAAACTAGGGTTTCATAACCCCTTTTTTAAACGGTTTTCCTATGATTTTTCAGTGTTATCCTAGGATTTCTACTGTGTTTTAGTGATTTATTTAAGTCTCTCTCTTTATCTGAGTTGTTGTGTTAGAGCCCTAATCTTTAGTCCTAAACCTTGAGTTCCTGATTTTGTCTCTGATAATATGTTTGCATATGTGCTTGCGTCTCATGAGCTTTATGATTCTTTGAGACTTTACCCTATGGTGTTCATCTATGTCTCTAATTTTCTTGCTTTTCCCGCTTACATCAATGTTTACTCTGTAATTCATGTGAATCCCTAATTTCATATGATTTTACTCTTCTGTGATTACTAGGGTTTCAGATTTCTTGACTATTATCTATTTAATTCGTGTTAATTTCCTTTAACTGATGTTATCCTTATTCGAATCCCTGATTCCTTGGGATTAGTGTCCTTCACTGATCTCCTATGGTAATACATTACTGATTTTGACCCATGAGTTATTCACTTGCCTTATTTGATTGATTCTACTGTTAATCGATTTTTATAGACCTTTCCTTAATTAGATTGTCTGAACCTAGACTAATTACTTGTTCTATATGCTGAAATTATTTCCCTGTGTGGTATTCCAGTCATACATGATACCTTCCCTAATTGGTGCTAATTCACTGTGATTTGAATCTCGCTCGAGGATTTCTTGTTGATTTTCAGAATTTTCTGCCTTATTTCTATGAATAATTCTGTCAAACTAATTCACACATGCTTTCCTTAATTAGAGTATTCTGAACTTAGCCCCTATTACATGTCTTATATTTTCTTATGTGTTACCATCAGTCTATATGATTTCCTTCCCTTATGTCCGTTTGAATATTGACTCCTTAATTAAAGGAAGTATTGATATTAATGTGATTCTAATTGATGTGCACTTCCATAATTTTGCTGAACTATCATTAAGCTACAGAGGAACTGACTGGTTCAATACCTCTCTCTCTCACAATTAAAATTTTCTACTCTCTTCTCTCTTCTTTGTGCTACTTGTTAATATTCGAGTTAGCCGGCTGCAAGCCAAGGCTAACGATTGTGCTCTCCTCTACTTTTTGTTTATTGTCTTCACTTCACTGGTATGTTCTAATTCAAATTCCAGTTCTCAAATCAACATGTTTCTATTGCTGCTTCAATTCATTGTGTTTCTGATATGGTTCTATCTACTATTTTATTGCTCAACATGTAATTAAAATCTCTACTTCATCTAGTATGTTAAGCTATGCTTTATGAACTTAAAACCTGTTTCAATGTATTTTACTTTACTCGTATATTTGTACAATAGTTTTGATTAGGGCATACTCTACTGCCTTAAGTTGTTTGATGTCGTTATGTTTAGTCTATTCCTACACTATGTTATACCCCAATTCCATGAACACCTTAAGAGCTTCTATTTTGTACCTCTTTGTACTACTGTCTGTTATATGTTCACTACTCTGTACCTTTATGTGTCCCCAATCCCTCACTACCTTGTTTGTGGTTGTTAAACTTGCCTTGGTATGCTGTTCTGATCCTAAAAATGTGAATGTATTCATTCTGATTGCCTTACTCTTTTCAAACTGTTTTACTGAATAAAGTCCTTTACAAAAACTCTTTTTTGAAACCAGTTTTTCTTGTGTAAAACTATTTCCTTACTCAAAGCTTTCAAAACTATGTCAAGCACTCTCACTTTACTCCTAGATCCTTAGGTTCTTCCCCCTTTGTGTGAGCGTTTCTTTGGGATCCTTGAGCTCCCTCTGAACTTTGACATACTAAGGTTGGCCCTTCCACACTACACTTACTCTACTATGGCTATGAAATCTGGGTTTGAGCACTGCCCGGGATCCCTTGCGGTCCTTAGAGAACTTTGACACACCCGAATTATGAGAAAGGCTGTGAAACATCACCTGGCATTGAGGATGTGGAGATCTGGGCCTATACTGCAGGCTCCCTATAGATAACTTCTTATTTTTCTTATTTCGGCTATGTAATTCATGCTCAAGGGTATGTAATAATTATTTGTAAACAACTCTGGGGTTGGATAGTGAAAAGGGAGGGTAATATGTATGTTGTAGTGTAATCAAGGGTAGAAACCATGCTTCCTAGGTTTACTTTCTTCTGTGTGCAATAGACTCCATGTTTAGGCATAACACACAAAGCATGCCATGCATTAGATACCATGTCCCCCTAGGACTCATATATATTGTTTCCTTCAGCATCCCATCATTACTACTATCACTTAGAAATCATGTCTCTAAGGTAAATAATAACATAAAATAAATTGTCACCATGTGATTTTGCCCTATTTTAACCTTACATGTCCTTCTACGTATTTAAAAATCTTGTTATAGATAAATATGTTAACATAAGTTGTTACTCTTGCAATCATGTCTCATTATGCTACGACTACGTTGCACACTTAGAAATCTTGTTCTAAGGTAAACAACATTAAAACAAGCTGTCACTTCTGCTTATTCTGAAACTGTGCATAATGCTATGATTTCTGTGTGCATTTAGAAACCCTGCTTTAGTGATTCTGCATGTGCATCACTTTGCATTAGACATCATGTTCTAGGATCACACTCGCCTAATTGCACTTGGCCTAATTACTGATGTATGAAAGAAATATAAAACAGTCCACCTCACTCTAACAACTGGTAACAAACTCCTATGTATTCTGCAACACTTAGAAATGCATGCGTTTAGGTGTAACAACCTTAAAATTGTTAACGCTCTTGATAATTGTATATATGATCCCACACCTAGGCAAGCCTTAGGTAATCAACCTTAAACAAAACTGAAATTGTCCTTTGTGATTACTGTCTAACTATCAACATGCTTAAAATCAGTAGGCAAAACTGATTAGGACTTCCTCTCTGAGTTATGCAATAAATCTGTCTCTTTGTTGCTATCACTTAGATACCATGCTTAGGATTTGAATTTAAACCAAGACCTTAACTGTGTTTGAGTCATGCTGATTCTGTGTATTATTTGTGGAGGTATTTGAGCCTTTCCTGCTTATATGTTATTCTCCTATCTGCAGTCCTATCTGTCTCTCTATATGTCTCCTTAGCATTTTACCTTTAAAACCTGAGGGTCTGCCTAGAACCTCCTGTATAGGATAAAAGTCCTAAATTCCTCCAAGACTAATAGGAAGAGACGGGTAACAACATGCAATAGAGGTCGTGACCAACACTCGCTTTAGTTACCTCACGGGGTGGGAAAGGGTAGATATGGATATGATGACCGGTGCGCTAATACCACGTGTATCCCCTCTTTGAGGAGTGTCATACCGGGTATTGCATTGATGTGATCCATATTATAAACAAACCTAGGATACCCCTTACCCCCATAAACATGTTGGACTATAATCCTTTTCAAAAATCTATTAGCTATTAAACATTTTCAAACTGGCAACCTATATGTGCTTAGGCTATGAATATTTCAAAATTCCCTACTATTTGGACATTAAATTGTTTATTTGCTAATCATACAAATTCACAAAAGTTATTTGGCCGGGAACCATACTTGTGGATCCTGAGGGGTGCCTAACACCTTCCTCTTAGGATAATTTCAAGTTCTTACCATGTCTCTGGTTATCAAACTTAGTTTTAAATGAACCCCAATAGGTGCCCTAACGCACTTCAAAATCGTTAGGTGGCAACTCTTCAAAATATGCAAACCCCTTTCCAAAAGGAATGAGCTGTCCCAACCAATGTCATAAACCCTTTTAAACCGACCCCGAAAGGAGTGCTTGGGGAAAACGGGGGCGCGACAACCATTTTAAACCCCAGTGGGGCAAGTTATAAGAAAATTCAATGCCGCAATAAATGATGTTGTCCGCGAAGAGGTGGAAAATTGCTTGAAAAAGTCTCTATCAGAGAGTCAAAATATCCCCAATGGGTCGCCAATGTGGTCATGGTAAAAAAGAAAAAATGGGAAATGGCGGATGTGCGTAGACTTCACATATTTGAACGAAGCATGCCTGAAAGACTCATTCTCACTTCCTCATATTGACCATCTCATCGATGCAACGGTCGAGCACGAGATATTAAGTTTCCTAGATGCCTATTCGAGTTACAACCAGATCCTCATGGAGGAAGAAGACCAGGAAAAACCACTTTCATCATCCACCAAGGGATGTACTGCTACAGAGTTATGTCGTTCGGGTTGAACAACGCAAGGGTGACATACTAGAGGCTGGTAACCAAAATGTTCAAAGATCAGCTCGGCAAAACCATGAAAGTATATATAGACGACATGTTGGTCAAGTCAAAAAGAAAGGAAGACCACATCGACCACTTGAGGGAAGCCTTCGACATACTCAGGCGGTATGGCATGAAATTGAACCCCGAGAAATGCGCCTTCGATATAACCTCGGGAAATTTCCTCGGCTTTTTAGTATCACAACGAGGCATAGAGGTTAACCCCGACCAAATCAAGACTATAGAGGGAATACTAGATAACTTGACTAGCAAGAAGCGGGTGTAGAAGCTAACGAGTCGTATAGACGCCCTGTCGAGATTCATCTCACGGTCTTTTTATAGGTGCCACAAATTTTTTGGCATACTCAAAAAAGACAACGGACACCAATGGAATTCTGAGTGCATCGACGCCTTAAAGGAACTAAAGTCATACTTGTCTTCACCCCCGCTGCTTGCTAAGGCGGAACCCGGAGAACGTCTCCTCATCTACCTGGCCGTGTCCGATGTTTCGGTAAGTGTTGTCCTGGTCCGAAAAAGTAAAGTTACACAATCTCCAATCTACTATATTAGCAAAACTTTTGTCGATCCTGAAATGAGGTACCCCCACCTCGAGAAGCTAGCCCTAGTCTTGGTCGTAGCATCAGAAAAGAAACCTTATTTCTAGTGCCACCCCATCTAAGTGGTCACGACCTTTCCTCTAAGGAGTATCCTACACAAACCCGAGTTGTCAGGTAGGTTGGCCAAATAGGCCAAAGAATTGAGCGAGCACGATATAACCAATCAACCGCAAACAACGATAAAGTTGCAAGTACTTGCCGAGTTCGTCGCCGACATAAGAGTAAAAATAATGCCCAAAGTCAAAAGGGAAGCTACCGGTACTTCTCTCAAAATACACGACATGTGGATTCTGTACATCGATGGCGCTTCTAACGCGTCAGGATATGGACTGAGACTCGTGCTCAAGGTCTCATCAGGCGAAATAATTTGCCAGTCCATACGACGCCCTGATATGATTAACAACGAGGCCGAGTATGAGGCCTTGATTGCATAGTTAAAATTGGCACTCAAGTACGGAGCACGACGAGTATTCTTACGATGCGACTCACAGCTCGTCGTCAATCAAGTCACTAGGACTTTCCAAGTCAAGGAACAAAGGCTGCAAAAATAACATGCCAAGATCTGCAAACTGTTACCTGAGTTCGACGAATGCCAACTCAAGCAAATACCTCGAGCACAGAACATCGAAACGGACGACCTCGCCAAACTAGCGGCGGCCACTAAAAGCATAACTGGAGAAAGGAACGTGGTTACTCTCCTCCACTCATCAATCGACCAAATCGAGGTACGCATTATTAACATAACTTGGGACTGGCGCAATCGTATTGTCGCATACTTGATGGATGACGTGCTTCCAAACGACAAAAAAGAAGCAAAAAAATTTCGAATGCAAGTAGCCAGGTATAGAATCATCAATAACGACATGTACAAAAGAACGTATGGCGGCCTTCTAGCAAAATGCTTAGGACCAAACCAGACACTGCGCGTCCTAGAAGAGGTCCACGAAGGTCACTGCGGGGCTCACACCAACAATCGAGCCCTAGTTAGATGCCTCATATGAGTAGGCTACTACTTGCCCACAATGAAAAAGGAAGCCACTGACTTCGTTAAAAAAATGTGAACCATGCCAAAGAAACGTCCCCATGATCCACCAAGCTGGCGAGCACCTCCACTCAGTCATCTCGCCCTGGACCTTCATCAAATGGGGAATGGATATCATTGGCCCCCTCCCAGCAGGATGAGGTAATGTGCGGTTTCTTTTTGTTTTAATTGACTATTTTCCTAAGTGGGTGTAAGCAGGTGCGTTCACTCAAATACGCGAGTAAGAAGTGATTGCCTTTACATGGAGGAACATCGTATGCCACATCGGCATCCCCAAAGAAATCAGTTGTGACAACGGACGTCAATTCACGGGAAAGAAGGTCGCCGAGTTCTTCGAAATATGGCATATCAAAAGAATGTTCTCCACACCATATCCTCCGTCATGAAATAGACAAATAGAATCCTTCCAACAAGTCGATATTGAATATCATGAAGAGGAAGCTCGAGAATGCCAAGGGACTGTGGTCGGAGTTGCTGCCGGAAGTGCTATGGGCATACCGCACTGCTCAAAAGACAAGCATAGGAAAAAAGCCATACTTACTAGCCTATGGGACTGACGCAGTGATACCAGTCGAGGTCGGAGAACCAAGTCCAAAGTACTCACATGAGAATGGGCCAAGCAACGACGAAAGCAGAAGGCAAGACCTCGACGAGGCCGAAGAACGAAGAGACATGGCTTACGTAAGAATGGTAGCCCAGAAACAACAGGCAGAACAATACTATAACAAAAACGCCAAGATTAAATCGCTCAAAGTCGGGGACTATGCACTCAAAGCCAAAATAGAGGTGAGCAAGGATCCACAGTAAGGAACACTAGGTACCAATTGGAACGGTCTGTACAAAATCACGGTGGCAGGAAGCAAAGGGTCTTTACAACTAGAAACAATGGAAGGAAAATTACCACCGAAAAATTGGAACATCTCCGATCTCAAATACTTCAACTTCTAAGGACAGACGTTCTCCGGGCCGTATTCTTTTTACCTCACTTGAGTTTTGTTCCAATTGGGTTTTCTCGGGGGAGGGGGGGGGGGAAGTTTAACGAGGCGAAAGAGAGGACATCTCGAAGTTAAGTTCAGGTTCAACGCTCGACCTCTCAAATACTTCTCCAGGTCGACCAATGAAGGGACTATATAGGCTGGGACTGGAACACCAGTCCGGAAAACAAGAACATGTAAACTTCTCCAATGTATGTATATGCAAAGCAAAGTATGTAAACACACGATATTCACCTGTCTCCACCAAGTTTAAACACAACACAAATCCAGGAACTCACATTCGACCTCGTTCGAATTAATTATGAGTAACATTCAACCTCGCTTGAATCAACTCACATTCGACGTCGTTCGAATTTATTACGAGCAATATTTGACCTTGTTCGAATTAATTATGAGTAACATTCGACCTCGCTTGAATCAACTCACATTCGACCTCGTTCGAATTAATTATGAGTGACATTCTACCTCTCTCGAATCAACTCACATTCGACCTCGTTCGAATTAATTATGAGTAACATTCGACCTGGCTCGAATCAACTCGTATTCGACCTCGTTGGTATTTAATATGACTAACATTCGACCTTGCTCGGATCAACTCACATTCGACCTCGTTCAAATTAAACACGAGTAACATTCGACCTCGCTCCGATTACCGCACATCGACCTCGTTTGAATTAGTAAAGAATTATATTCAACCTCACTCGAATTCAACTCATACTCAACCTGACTTGAGTTCGATTTACAAGATAACTGCGTTTGAGTTATTAACGGCGACATGGAACTTCAACCAGATACAATCAAAGATATACTCAACCATGTCCGAGATAGCACATACTAACACAATTTTCTAAAGCAATCATTTGAAGAAAAAATGTTCGAAGAAAAATAAAAGATTCAATAGCATATAAGAAAAGGGTTATGTTCATTCCATTCCAAAAAAAAAAATCTTACAAACGCCCAGAAAGACGTCCACAAAAAAAAGAGACAAAAACTAAGTATAAAGTACTACTCCACGCCGTCCTCATCTTCATCTCCATCGCCCACTCCACTATCTGGGTACTTGTCATCATACCAAGTGTCCTACTCGATCCCGTCCAGTTTGTCCTCGCCACTATCCACCCTCGGCGTAGTAAGGTCGAAACCACAGGCAACTAGAGCTTCACGCGACTTAGCACGAGCACCCTCAAACTCAAGCTCAGTAACTCTCTTAGCTGCCATCAAATCCCTAAAAATGTCCAACTGGGCCTTGGCATGGATCAAATGTTCATATGAATACCGCGACACGTTAGGAAAGCAGGATGTGTGAGAGGAGGATGGTCGAGCCAACAGTTGCACCTTCTCGACCTCAAGAGAGGCGACCTTATCATTTCAATCGGAGATCTCCCCTTCAATTCTGCCAATCTGCTCATCGAGCCGAGCCTCCCTAAGTGCATCCACCTCAGCCTCACTCGCCCGTTCGGATCGAAGCACACAAACGGCCTCTGCCATCGCCACCTCTTTGGCCAAAGCCGCCTTCTTGGCTCCCTAGACCTTGCCTAACTCCGCCTTCGCCTCTCGAGCTCGTCCTCCTTGGCCCTTAGCGACCCCTCGAGCTCGCTGCACTTTCGAATAACCCTTACGAGTTATTCATCTTTTTTGCTTCAGCTCGTCTCTAAGAGCCTGGAAGCTGCCATCCGTGCCGAGTAGAAGACATAGCGCATGATATTTGGAGCGGTACTCACGGTACTTCGACTCCATTCTCTTGAAGATAGCCTTCTCCTCTCTTCTCGACGGGCACACTCGATTTCCAAAATGAGGGTCTAGCAAAAAGGAAAACACAGAAAGGAGTTAGTGAAAATAAAGGATAAAAATATAAGATGCAAAGAACGACAACCAGAATACTTACCCGCAGAGCCATTCCAGATATGCCCAATGATCGGGCGACGGCGTCCAACGTTTGTAACGTCCTCTCCTAGGCACGGGAATAAAGTGGATCCAAGTCAGGTAATACGCTCTCCGTGCGCTTTAGCAAATATAGGTCGAGGGGGATGATTATACTGCGACTAGTCCTCTCTGTCCTTACCTCCACCCGAGTAAATCCCTCGTTGTACATCCTTACCTCTTCGGGGTCAATGTCAGATCCGGATTCGTAACCATCTACGACTACATTCTTTCCCCTCACATCGGCATAAGAATGGACGTCAGCGTGCCCCGACGACGATGGATCACTCGACGGCATAACCTCAACCTCCTTAGCTCGTTCATCTCTTTCCCCAACGACGTCGGGAAAGTCGGCAATGTCCACATTTACCGAAGGGGGAGAATCTCAGTGTCCAAGGACACGCCGTCCTTAGACGCAATCGCGACCTGGTCGGGACCACCCATTGTTAACCTCTCAGCTCCCGCCACCTAGCCGACAAACTCGATCCTCCGTCTTTTTATTAACGGAGCTACTTCTGCTTTGCTTGGCGACGACTCGTTCACCAAGTGCAAAACAGGAGAAGCAGAAATCCCCACCGGTGGAGCTGTTGTCCGGCGGTTAGGTCTGCATGCAGCCGGTGTTGGGGAAGGAGCCACAATTAGAGTAGGCTCACCTACGACCACGACAAGCAACGACCTTGTGGAAGCACCCGATGTTGGAAAGCGGGGGTAGGAGCTTTCTTCTTTGTTGAAGTCCTCCGACATGATACCAAAGAGAGTCAGTTTGGAGAAAAAGAAAGAAAAAAGGAAAGGCGAAACGGCCTCGTGGCCACTTAAACGTGTACGAGGACGATACATAAACTTACACAGTTCCCATTTGAATGCTCAAACTCGTATATTTGATAACTAATAAACATATTTGACCGTTGACCATGCACACATAGCAGTGACAGAGGTGATATGGACAAAGTATGTGCAAATCACCTAAACTAAGCGCATCACTATAATAACTTTGATTAAAAATATCTAAAATAAAAAAATACAAAGAAAAACAAAGAAAATAAGCCCATGCTCCAAAATCATTAAACTCCTATTCACCTCACCCTTTTCTGTTTCTTTTCCTTGTTCTCCATCATCGTCTTCCCTCCCCCCCTCCTTCTTTTCTTTCTCCCCCACTCCAATATTTCCCCGCTTCTTCATCTGTTTGTTCCAAACCCAGGCAACAGTGGTGAAAAACAAAGAAAAGCAATAAATTTTATCAAAAATTTTCTGTCAATATTTTCTCTCACATTAATTCCCTCTCTCCTTTTTGTATCCATCTCAAACTGGAAGACAGATAGAGAAAAGAGAAAGACCATAAAAAAATGACCAATTTTGGGTGAAAATTTCTTATTACGTAGTCCAACTTCTTCTCTCTCTTTTAGATTTCACCATTTGTCTTCTTCTTTGACATAGCTTCGCCGACTCTCTTTTGCCTCGACGAAATTTTTGAAGGTGGCTCATCGATTCTTTGACTTGTAATTAGGGTATGGAATTTATGAATTTTGCTAGAAGTGAAAAATGAGGGAATGAGGGAGGTAATTCATTGTTGGAGTTTGCTAGATTTTTTGATTTGGTTATAGCTAGCTCGAGTTTTTCGAAGAGGGAAGAACACCTTATCACTTTTCGGAATTCAATGGGCAAGATTCATATTGATTATCTTTTTTGTAGGAAATGCGATAGAGGTCTGTGCACTGACTGCAAGGTCATCCCAAGTGAGCAGCTCATGACCCTACATAGGCTCATAGTTATGGACCTAGAGATCAAGAAAAGTATGAGGAAGAGGGCGGGTTGCAGAAGACCTAAGATCAAGTGAGTAACTTGATCAAGGACAAAGAAAAGGATTTAGGGGAGAAGTTGTTGGCTATGAGGGCCTGGATGAGTAGGGGGACGCGTCTAGTATGTTGTTGACGACTGTGGATTGCATTAGGGTAGCTGCTAGAGAGGTCTTAGGGGTCACGAAGGGCTCTCTTGGAGGTCATAAAGGGGACTGGTGGTGGAATTGAGAGGTTCAACGTAAAGTGGAAGCTAAGAAAGTTGCTTATTTAAAGCTAGTGGAGAGTACAAATGAGGAGGATAAAATGACTTATTGGGAGTGTTACAAAAAGGCAAAGAAAGAGGCGAAGTTAGCAGTTGTGGCAACTAAAAATGTGGCGTTTGCTCGTCTGTACAAGGAACTCGGGGGAAAAGACAGGGACAAGAAGTTGTACCGGTTGGCCAAGGTGAGGGAGAGGAAAGCCCGCGATTTAGACCAAGTCAAGTGCATCAAGGACGAGGATGGAAAAGTGTTGATGGACGAGGCACTTATTAGGAGAAGATGGCAGACATACTTCCATAAACTATTGAACGAGGAGGAGGATAGACGCATTGTGCTGGGTGAGTTGTAGAGATGGGGCACGGAAAGGGCGGATTACGATAGAGGAGGTGGAAGGGGCTATGCGTAATATGTGTAGGGGCAGAGCGACAGAACCAGCCGAAATTGTGGTGGAATTATGGAAGAGCGAAGGGCGGGCAGGTTTGGAGTGGCTCACTAGGCTGTTTAATGTTATTATTAAGACAAAAAAGATGCCCGAAGAATGGAGGTGGAGTACGATGGTTCCGCTTTATAATAACAAGGGTGATATCCAAAATTGCAACAATTATAGGGGTATCAAGTTGTTGAGTCACACTATGAAAGTTTGGGAGAGGGTGGTGGAGGCCAGAGTGAGGAGGTGTGTGTCTGGTTCTGAGAATCAGTTTGGATTCATGCCGGGGCATTCAAATAAAGAAACAATTCATCTGGTAAGGAGATTAATGGAGAAGTACTGGGAAAGGAAGAAGGATTTGCATATGGTGTTTATTGACCTTGAGAAAGCATACGATAAAGTCTCGATGGAGGTCTTGTGGAGGTGTTTGGAGGTTAGCAGCGTTTTGGTAGCGTACATTAGGGTGATTAAGGATATGTATGATGATGCTAAGACTCATGTGAGGACTATGGGTGGTGACTCGGAGCATTTTCCTGTGGAGATAGGGTTGCACCAGGGATCGGCTCTTAGCCCATTTTTATTTGCCTTGGCGATGGATGTACTGTCGCGACATATCCAGGGGAAGGTGCCTTGGTGCATGCTATTTGCCGATAATATGGTGTTGATTGACGAGATGCGAAGCGGAGTTAACACGGGGTTGGAAGTTTGGAGACAAACCTTGGAGTCTAAAGGTTCCAAACTGAGTAGAACCAAGACAAAATACTTGAAGTGCAAATTCAGTGACGGGGCCTATAATGCAGACGTAGAGATTAAGCTTGATGCTCAAGTTATCCCCAAGAGAGCGAGTTTTAAGTATCTCGGGTCTATTATCCAAGGTAACAGGGAGATTGATGAAGATGTCACACATCGCATCGGAGCGGGATGGATAAAATGGAGGCTCACGTCCAGTGTTTTATGTAATAATAATGTTTCTCCAAGACTTAAGGGTAAGTTTTATCGAGTGGTGGTCCGACCGGATATGTTGTATGGGGATGAGTGTTGGTCAGTCAAGAACTCCCACGTGCAGAAGATGAAAGTATCAGAGATGAGAATGTTGAGATGGATGTGTGGGTGTACCAGGAGAGATAGGATTAAGAATGAAGCTATCCGGGATAGAGTGGGAGTAGCCTTCATGGAGGACAAGATGCGGGAGTCGAGGCTGAGATGGTTCAGACATGTTAAGAGAAAAAGCATCTATGCTCATGTTAGGAGGTGTGAGAGGTTGGCCATGGAGAGTTTTAGAAGAGGTCGAGGTATGCCTAAGAATTACTGGGAGAGGTGATTATACATGACATGGTGCTGCTTCAGCTCAATGAGGACATGACCCTTGATATGAGGGTGTGGAGGTCGAGGATTAAGGTAGAAGGTTAGTGGGTAGTGTTTAGTTGTTCACCGATAGCCTTAGTAGCATGCATGTCCCCTCATATTCTTAGATTTTTATCACGTTATGTGGTTTTGTTCGTCTCAGGTATTGTATTTTCGTTGTTATTATTTGGTACTGCTTACCCTTTATATCTTCCTTTTTCTTTTCTCTTCCTTCTTTTTTCCTTTCTTGCTTTCCTTTTCTTTTTCTTGCCCTTACCGAGCCGAGGGTCTATTGGAAACAGTCTCTCTACCTACATTAGGTAGGGGTAAGGTCTGCGTACAGACTACCCTCCCTAGACCCCACTTGTTGGGATCATACTGGGTTTGTTGTTGTTGTTGTTGTTGCTAGAAGTGAAAAATGGTGGATCATACTGGGTTTTAGAAGAGGTCGAGGTAGGCCTAAGAAGTACCGGGGAGAGGTGATTAGACAGGACATGGCGCTGCTTCAGCTCAATGAGGACATGACCCTTGATAGGAGGGTGTGGAGGTCGATGATTAAGGTTGAAGGTTAGTGGGTAGTTTTTAGTTGTTCATCGATAGCCTTAGTAGCATGCATGTCCCCTCATATTCTTAGATTTTTATCACGTTATGTGGTTTTGTTCATCTCAGGTATTGTATTCCCGTTGTTATTATTTGGTACTGCTTACCCTTTATCTCTCCATTTTTCTTTTCTCGTCATTCTTTTTTTCCTTTCTTGCTTTCCTTTTCTTTTTCTTGCCCTTCCTGAGCCGAGGGTCTATTGGAAACAACCTCTCTACCTACATTAGGTAGGGGTAAGGTCTGCGTACAGACTACCCTCCCCAGACCCCACTTGTTGGGATCATACTGGGTTTGTTGTTGTTGTTGTTGCTAGAAGTGAAAAATGGTGGATTTTATGGAAGTTCATGGCTAATTTTGGTCGGTCTATTGATTAAAAGAGGGGGAACCCCAATCAGTTGGGGTTTCATTTCGCTCCATTGATGTGTAACAATCTCATTGGTCATTTGCTGACCGGATGGACACGTCATTGGTCATTTGCTGACTGGATGGACACGTCTGTGTATGTGTAATACACGTGCATAGGCTCAAGGGTCAGATGTGTTTATTAGTTAAGGGAATCATGAGTTTGAGTGTTCAAATGGGAAAATCCAAAGTTCGTGATCGGCTTTTAAATGCCCTACAAGTTTAAGTGGCCAGGAAGCTATTACGCCAAAAGGAAACAATGATTAATGCAGAATCAACAAAGGCCAAAAATAAAAGACTCACCAGTCACATAGGGAATACGACCAAACTTCTTGTGGAATAACGACCACTCGCGAACCCCACCATGCAGGGCAAAATCTGGCTCACCCAGTCTCGAATGTCGGCGACCAACGTGGGAGGATCTCTTTCGGTTGCACAAAAGAAGATGAAGATCAGTTAGGTCGTCAACAAAACAAAACAAAACGAGATAAGAGATTGGTTGAAAGAGGTACTTATAGGCAAAGTTCCACACTTCGGGAAATCCACTAGGATTCGTCACCACGTGCTCGATTTTAACGTAGAAGAAGTGGAAATTGAAACGAAGGTTGGCCATGTCGTCCATCTTCACGACCAATCCCTTGGTCTCATGATGGCGAAGGTGCAACATTGTACCCCTAAGGAAGCTCGGTGCAGAGAGATGTAGCAGGTGACGAATAGATACCCCGTGGTTGGCCAGCTCTGCATGCTTAGTCAGCATCAGAAAGAGTTTGTAGATGTACGGGAGAGCTGGGCCGGGCAGACCTGGTAATATCGGCAGAATTCCTTCACCAGTTGGATACGAGGAAGAGAGTAGCCCACTCGGAATGGGTACGCGTAAAAGGCACAATACCCAGGACGGTGGACTCGAACCACTTCGTTACTAGCCGGAACTAGGTCGATGTGGGCGGGAATATTGTACTTAGCCCTAAGTACGGCTAAGGCAGCCACGTCCAGTTCGGAGAGAACGGGCTCAAGTTCTTCAGTGGCCGACTTTGAGAAATCTGACCTACCCTTATCGTTGCGAGGAATAATCTCATCCACAGTCGGAAAGTTGTCCTCTTAGGCAATGGCAACAACATCATCTTCATGAGGAGGCATCGTCACTGATAATGGCGCTTGTTCAGATGCAACATCAGGAACATGGGAGGTGGTGGCCATCTTTGGTTGATCGTAAGTATTGAGGATATAGTCTCAAAGAGAAACAAAAATTGCAGAAATCACTCAAACCAGAAAGTGCAAAGGTTAGAGGCAAATTGGAATAGGAACGGAAGAAGAAGAAGAAAGCGACGAAGAGTGAAATCTTAGAAAACTGGAGAGTGTAAAGATTGACTCAAGGGGATCCTCGCCGATATTTATAAGAGAACAAGCACCCGAATCGAGAACGCCAACCGTCAGAGGAACGAGAATCAAAACGGCTGAGGCATGGGAAATGATACAGCGCGTTGGGAAGACGCCTGCAACAGTGATGTCACCCTAAGATGACGTCATAATGAGTTGTGGTTCTTGAAGCGCCAAGTTTCCACCTCGCACAAACTCCTTTCCGTTTAGTCTCCTTCATCTGAATTTTCCAAGCACGATCGGTGAAGTCCGCTCAACGAGGTCAACCAAAGGACGACCTCGATAAGCGGAGGGACTAACTGTATGGTCAAAATCAGATTGATGATCAAGTCGTGCATAAAGGGACGATGAGAGAAACTCGCAAACAATTATGAGTGGCGTGGTTGTGGTCGATCAATAATCGCATGAATCGAACATCTCAGCGACCAGTTGAGTAGTAGAACTAGAAGTAACGGCTAGTTTTGTACTAGGATCTTCAGAGGGAATATTCTACTGAATAATCTCTTTGCTTGTACTTTTAAGGTTCTTTGGGAATATCCCATATAAATAGAGAGAAATGAGGGGGAAAAGTCATGTAATATTCTATATGACAAGAACACTTGTAAAAGGATAAGCTCTCAGAGAAAATACAAAGAACCACTTTTAGCAGAGATTCAACCTTCTTGTGAACTACGGAAAAAGGTTAAAAATGCCTCTAAACTATTGAAAAAGGTTTTAAAATACCCTTCATCCACCTATTGGGCTAAAAATACCCCTCCATCTACTTTTTTGGTTCACTTATGCCCTTTGACCGTTAGGTCAATGCTGAATTAAAAATAATTATTATTCTTTTTGTAAAACTTAAAAAAAAATATTTTGCAAAATATATATATATTTTTAAAAACTAATGCACCACTAATCCACTAATTTAGTAAAGTATTCTTTTATTTTTTCCAGTTTTACAAAAAAAATCAGTTTTTACAAAAAAAAATTCATTTTTTCTAGTTTTTTAAAGCATTTTTTCTTGTAAAAACTTAATTTTTGTTGTTGTAAAAACTGGAAAAAAAATGTTGTTTCTAATAAAATATTTTCATTTTTAAAAAGTATTTTTCAGTTTTTTTAAAGCATTTTTTGTTGTTGTAAAAACTGATTTTTTTTTGTAAAAACTGAAAAAAGTATTTTCGTTTTTTAACAAAATATCTCGATTTTTAAAAACTGAAATTTAAAAAAAAAAACTGAAAAAATGAAAATAGGGGTCGGGTTATTGGTTTTTTTATAAAACGGATCGGGTAAAAAAAAAAAAGAAACGGGTTATTTTAATCTAGTGTTGCCACGTGGCACTCCATTCAATACGAGTATTTTTGTTCCAGAGTATGACAGTGAGGGTATAGATAACCCAGAGTTAGATGGAAGTGATGCGTCTTTTTTTTAGTTGAACTTTTTATTCGAGTCGGGTCAATGTTTGGGGCGAGTTAGTCCGAAAAATGGTTAGATATGGGTTAGTCTTTCTAATAGGTTAGATGTTTTAATTTCATCCAATAAGAAATTGCCACGTGGAATTTACATAATAATTATTTCTAAATCAGCATTGACCTAACAATCAAAGGGCATAAGTGAACAAAAAAGGTGGATGAAGGGGTATTTTTAGCGCAATAGGTGGATGAAGGGTATTTTAAAACCTTTTTCAATAGTTTAAGAGCATTTTTAACCCTTTTCCGTGTGAACTATTCTATTGTCATTTCCATCAGATCCAAGAATGTGTATAATATTGTCCAACACTCGTGTCATTCATCATTGTCAGAGGAAGAAATCCGTCACCCACTTTATTATTGGGTGAATCTTTCCCCGCTATTTACATTTATTGCTATTTAATTTTATTTAATGCATTGTCTTTTTACACACTATTACTTCGGGTCACATTTATTATCAATATTTTCACGCTACTACGTTATTATTCGTGTTATTCACCTTAAATCTAGAATCAATTAGCTTTAGCTAGGATGACCCATCTTGATAATTTATTAATTAGGTCAA
The DNA here is from genome assembly GCA_005239495.1 of Nicotiana undulata. Classification (NCBI taxonomy): domain Eukaryota; kingdom Viridiplantae; phylum Streptophyta; class Magnoliopsida; order Solanales; family Solanaceae; genus Nicotiana; species Nicotiana undulata. Next base: position 83,308 of record MDKH01178146.1, on the reverse strand, counting down.
CTGAGGGTTTATATTTTTTGGTCAAACATTATCGATATGGATATGTCAACTTGGATCTACAGAACCCATCAAAGTTCAAATATGTAGTTGTGGAAAGAAACTTTTTACATTTTGTCACGGGGAGAGTCCTAAGAATGAACTGATTATTTTCTTTAACTGATAGGATCTCTTCATTTTTCTTGTTTGATCGGCATTGGATTGTACTTTCTCCCGTTACTTGAGAAACTTAAATGTATAGTAGTTTTTTTCTTCTTCAAATCTTAATAGCACAAATAAATTGTGGCTTATGGTAAGTTAATGAATTCATACACTAAAAATTAGATTTTCCGCCTTCGTACTCCGTATGTGAGTATATCAGCAAATATTTTCGGTGGTGCATTTACTGAAAATCGTTGATAAAGTATAAGAAAAATCATTTTTTGAATATATACAAAGTTAAAATTTTATATACTCATATTACTTATTTACGAACTATTTCAGTGCATCAACTCATAGGAAAACTACAACAACAAATCTAGTCTAATCTCACAAGTGATATATAGGAAGATAGTGTATGTAAATCTTATTCCTATCTGGTAAATATGAAGTGTCTATTTTATACCCTCCACTAAAGAAAAGATAAAGAGAAGAAGAAGAAGAGAAAAAGTAGAAGAGGAAAAAGAAGAAGTAGCGCCAAACAGTAACGGAAGAAAATATGATAGTTAACGCGAACAAAACAACATGGTGTAAGTTAAGCTCTATGAATATGAAAATATAAGAGTGACTATTAATACTACTTATAAGGAAAGAGGGAACTCTCGATTATGTACTTATTTTTTACCTTAATTTATGATTTCCACTCTCTTCTATCAAGGGTCATGTCTATGTAAGCTGAAGTTGCGTTATGTCTTTCTAACGAGCTCTCTCTAGTACTTCTTAGGCCTACCCCTTCCTTTTCTTGGACTCTTCATGACCAACCTATCGCACCTCATAAAGGTAGCCTCAGTGTCTCTTCACGTGTCCAAGCCATCATCTTGTCCTCTACGGGGTCACTCTCACCGGGGCATTCCCACTTTATCCGGAATAATTTTGTTTCACCATCTTATCTCTCCTGCGTCTAGTATGACCACACTCTCACAGGAAACTGTTGACAAGAATTACAAAATTCTTTTAGGTGCACGGGAGTTGTGCAATTTAATTCTGTTTTTCTGTTATAAAAAAGAACAGGAAAGAGGTTTTCAAGTTATTTTTTTCTCTTCAAAATTTTGAATGCCTAAAAAAGTCCTATAAGGGCCGTTGAATTAGAGCACACACAACGATAATTTAATCTCCTTAATTAATCGTCTATTCTAGGACTAAATGATTATATGGTTTGCTTAGACATTACAAAAATATAAAAATACATGCATTCAAAAAATTCCAAGAAGATTTTGACATTTTAATCTCTATAATGACTAGAAATTGAAACTAGACAAGTTCCTATATAGCCTCAAAAAGTAAAGGGACATGTCAAATGATCAAATAGCTAATTTATTCAATCCACCAAAAACATCACATCATATCTAATGATACATACATTACTATATGGGGTAATAAATAAATGAAGAGATCTTCAAACTAAACTAGAAATTGAAGTAAAAGATAAAAAAAAAGGACATAAACGTCAATTCAGACAGCCTCACCTTTGTGTCGTCTCCCACCAACGAACGGTGGTGTACAGAAGTCGAATAAAAATATTTTTTACTAATAATTTTTCACTAACCTCACCCGCCGTCATGGTCACTCACATGACCCACAAATAGCACACGAGCTCTTCCTTAATTCGGTGGTAAAACAAGTTATTTTATAATTAATAATCTCGATATAAGTATTTTAAGTTTGATTATTTTATTCTTTCATAGAAATAAAAAAAATACTATAATCACGGATAACTAATTCCAAAATTAATTATACCATGATTTTTTTCCAGTTAAATATGAAATAAAGTCATCTAAAATTTAATCTCGGGACTAATTATTTCTTATCTTCTCATACCAAACGAGCCATCAATATGAAGTTAGGCTATCTGAATTCTGAAGTTTAAAACTTGTCTACTATTTTTATTTGTCTAAAACGCCTACTGTTGCAAAGTTAAAAACGATCTTTTTCAACTTCACAAGCAGCAACTAGTTCCGGCCTCCATTTGTAAGTCACGCAAATAATTTCATTACCTTCTTGAACAAAATCACGTCCTGTCCCTTTTATAAAGTTCACAAGAAGGAAGAGGCTTATTGATATATTTATTGGATTAATCGGGATGCTCGAACCCGTATCTTGAATTTCAACTTTAGTCCTATATGTCTTTATTTTGAGGTGGTTAAATAATAAATACTAGATACTTTAAAATTTTAGCTATTCGTCCCATTTATCAATTCACTTTTGGTCAATTTATAATTTTTAAGATCATCTCATATTTGTTCTTGTTTTTAATGAACTAGATGAAGAAAGGCTGGTATACGACCTCAATATTATAGTTTTATAAAATTATTATTTATTGGTGTTTAATTAAATTTTTTATAAATAAATAATTATATATTCAATTAGTCATGGATAGAAAATGATATTGGGGATCACATTTTGCAATTAATTTATTTAATAATTTACATAAAATTAAACGATAAATTATAACTTATTAAGTTTCTCCAATTAACATAAAAAATATTTTGTGCTATAATACTCATTTTAACCTCCAGTCAATGTCAAACACAAATATCAAATCAAAAAATTAATATAAATGGTATTAGGGAAAATACATAAGTTACCTCCTGAATTATGCATCAAATCCTAGTTACACACTTTCTGAGCACGAAAATTATCTTACACACCTAACCTTTTTACAGCGTGTGTCTAACACACAACTTTCTTTTGTACCAGTTTTAAAAAAATATGTGAAATGTCACGCATCAATAAGACCATGACACGTGTCATTTTTAAAAAGAGAAGATGTTTAAAATTACTCTTATACCTCCAATTTAAAAAATCCTCTAGCATCTCCATCTTCTTTTGCTTTCCGCCACAATTGACATCACTGGAAAAAAGCCATTGACATTGCTTCTTAACCTTCACGCAAAAAACAAATCTAAGGCCAAGAATGAAAGAGATGAAACTAAAATTGTAATTTCTCTATTCCCCATTTCCCTCCTCAATTTTCAGATCTCATACCACAATTAAACAAAGCAAATCAAAGTCAATTTTTTATTTTCATGAATTGAACAAATCTCATTTTCATGAATTAAAAAATTTCAGTGAGAATAAAATCTCAAATCTTCCCTTATTTGACAAAAATTAAGTTGGTGATTTTATCATTTCAGTCAATTCTTATGCAATACAAAAAATTGTTTATGTAAAGATTAGATGTTTAGGTGGGTTTTAATGATAGAAAATGAAGCACGAGGAATTTGGAAGGCAATTTAAAGAAAATTTTATAGTACCTTCATTAAATTTTTCATCGTAAGTTTTGGTGGATGTTGTAAATGTCAGAGAAAGAACGAAATAGAAAGGGAGTTTGGGGAGACCAGAGAGGGGAAGGGGTGTTCCTGGTAGTTTGGGAAAGACCGAGATAAAAGGATGCTTAGAAGCTTTTTTATTTTGATAAAATTAAAAATAAGAAAAATATTACTTATTATTTTGACACGTGGCACTATGGATTTCGAAAAAATATTTATAAGTTTTACGCACTCATTTTTTCTTGTTAAACACGGGCGAGCCACATAGCAAAATAGGTATTTGTCCGACACATTTTAAAAATATTGAGTGTGTCATATAATTTTCGTGGTCAGAAAGTGTGTAACAAGGATTTGGTCATAGTTCATGGGGTAAATATGTATTTTGCCATGGTATTATTTTCCAACTAAATTCGAATATTTTACAAGTAAATACATTAAAAAGCTACAAAAGATAATCAAGTGACCTTAGTATTCTTAAGGAGATAAAAGAATTGTCATATATAAATATATGTGACCTTAGTATTTTTAATCAGATAAACATTTGCATTATAAAATTATCAAAAGGATAATTTTTTTAGTTGAAAGTTTTTATTGAAAAAATAATAATAACAATCAAGTAATGCATTTCACGAAGTTAGTAAAGATTGGGAAGTGGGTTCATCTAAAGAATTTAAAAAAGAAAGTTTAAATTTACATATTTACTTTAATTATGACTTAAATTTAGTTTTTGATTGAAGCTTTATTAAGAAATCATGGGCAATATTTTTTTTTTACTATGAGGTGACTGAATCAATCTCAGACCGTACTTGGACAAATTTAAGAAATTTTTTTGGTCAATACGACAGTGTGACCCAATGGGATAGAAAGTCGGTAAAATTAGAAGGGTTAAGTAATAAAATAAAAATAAAAAGGTGAGTAGAGAGAGAATGTATTATTGATAGAGCTTAGACAGAGAAAGAAGTGGAGGGCAAAAGAACGGCAAATTCCCTATTTTCTCCTTCCCCAATCCCATCACAGAGATAGGAGAAAAAAAGAAAGAAAAATAAAATCCAGAATCAATCTGGAATTGGAAGGGCATGTGCTCTTTGATAATGTTTGGGAAGTTGTAATGGTTTAATACATTTTTCTATGAAGTTACGATCTTCTCATCACGACGGCGATTCTGTAAAAACCTAAAAGCGATCGCTTTTTTCATAAATTGATATAAATTTCTTCTTGTCTTCATCGGATTGTTGCTTTGTTCGATTTGATTCGTCTATATTTGCTTATTGAGGAAAGAAATTAACAAAACATAAGGAAGATGAACGGTGGTGATGGTGGAGATGTCGCGGCAGCTCCGGCGGTTCCACCACCGCCGCTTGAGTGGAAATTCTCTCAGGTATTTGGTGAGCGTACGGCCGGCGAGGAAGTTCAGGAAGGTAATTTGTTATTTTTGTTTTATTATTATCATACTTAAATCCTCTGTTACCTTTGGATCCGTACTTGCTTTGGTGTCTATATCGCTATTAGGGTTTGACTATCCGTTTTTGATCGGTTATGATATAGTAAATTGAGACAATACTGAAGTTTATTAATCGGCGAGTGGCGCAAATCTGTTAGATTTCGGTCGCAGGTTTGATTGAGTGATGGGGATTTTAGCCATTTGAGAACAGTACCTAGTGAACTCTAAAAAGTTTATATTTACTTATATTTCATCTACTGTGCTATTAGAGAATTCTTTAACTCGCGTCCAGATCTAGATGGCTGTTTTATTGAGTGTAGTCTGTCAGTGTTCTCAATTTAGATGTTCTCAGTTTAGTAGAGGACTATGTAGTATAGTTTTTTTGACTTTGATGCAAGCTTCTTGTCAAAGGATTGATGCAAGCATATTGTAAGAGGACAGTAACTGCTATCTTCGCTTGTTTCTTTGGTGCTTACGAGTCGTGAACTATGTATGCACAAATGTAAATCATGGGGGTGTAAGCTGCTGTATAATCGTTTATTACCACTCTGCTATGGTCAGTACACACGCTGTCACCAAACGTTCTTTTAGCTCCACTCATCAAACATTTGAGCTCTAAGGCACGATGCTGGACAACTGCCTCATCTCAAACCACTATGTATTGGTAGACATATGTCAGGTAAAACTGGTCAGGTTAGATACCGCCCTTCGCCTAAATTGTGGAAAGATTTGATGTTGCTCATAACATGCATATACAATAGACTATCCCGAGGAAGATGTTAACTGATGTCTATCCTGCTGTAGAACAGTAAAAGGTTGTGACTTTCTTATAAAGTCTCCAATGTGTTGTATGAAATGTCTATTATATCTGATAAGGCTCCCATTAGACCAGTTCACATCCAAGCTGCTCTCTTGTTTTCAAGATATGTACTATATGCAACGCCTAGGGGAGGGGGTCATTCAACTCTTGATTTGTGAGTCGGTAACTCAATATAGATTACTATAGATATAGTTGTCCTTTCGTAAACTAAGTTGAAGAGTGCATATAAGCAATGTAGGTTTAGGTTGAATGCTTGTAATACTTTGTAGATGCTACCCTTTTGCTTTGACCCTTTGTAGGATTATTCTTAATCTTAATATCCGATATGGGAGTGATAAGTCTCATGACCTTCAATAAAAGGCTTTGAACTTTGTTGCTTCTCGTAAATGGTTACTCAAGTATCTATTGGAATGTGAAAGTTATGCCATGGAGGATAATGGGAAGTTGGATTGACTTGATGCCTTTTTGCCTCATTTGCATAAGGTTTTAGTTTTCAGAATGAAACTGAATCTGGATCTGTTGATTCTCAGCATGTTGATCCATGAGACTTCTTTTCCTAATTCATGATTCATGCTGTGCATCAAAATTCATTTTTCTGAAGTTTATACCACACTCAAGCTCCTTTGTTTTGCCTTCTACTCTTGCGTCTTTTTATTTTACTTCTGCCTCATGCTTTATTTGTCTGAAATATGCAGACTGTGTGCTGCAAAATGAAATTGACACTGAATATTAGTCTTTTGATCAATAGAAATTCCTGCCTAATACCAACACATGTCGTTTCAGAAGTTAAAGTACATGGAAGTTGCTTTTTCTGAATCCTGTTTGTCTTTTTATTGCCATTATAGGCATGTTCGTAAACCCTAGTAATCTTTTGATCGTTGGAGTTTGCCTGCCTAATACCAACACATGTGGTGGCTGAAGTCCTAGTACATGGAATTGTCTTTTTCGGACTTGTGTTTGCTTTCTTACTGTCTTTAAAAGGCACACACATATACGCTGTGGGTGCTTTTGGTTTTGTCAGCAATAAGATCCTTGTGGTCATGTTGCAAAACTGTCCGAACTGCCAAATTCATGGCTGCATCAATTTCACTATGCTTTTCCACATTTATTCCCTAGTCCAAATTCGCGAGCTACATTTTAGAAATGGTTCTTTCCTATATGTACAGTTTCTTATTTATTTTGGCTCAAGCATGACTTTAGATTTTGATTTTGCCCCTGTTAGTGCTAGCAATCATTCAATTGTTTCTTTCATGATTTCCTTTAACCAGCAATATGTAGAACGGATATAGAAGGAAAAGAAACTAATGCTTGTAAAACCTGTAAATGAATTCATCTAGATTATACTCATCTTGTGCTCCATGTCATATGAGGGACATGGTTTGACTAGTAACAGTGAGTAGTACATTTTGCCTAAAATGCTTGATAGGATCTGTACATTAGCTTAATTCAGAAACAGATTTTCAGAACAAATTTTGTACTGCAAATTTCTGAAGTGCCTTGACGATGCAGCTGTACCATTTCCAGTTGCATGGGGAGTCTGCAACTATGAGAGCATGTGCTTCGCTCTCTCTGCATGATGTTTAGGACACTTAATTTTTGAATATCATGATTTATTTTCTGTCTTTATTATTGCAGTTGATATCATCTCCGCAATTGAGTTCGATAAAACTGGTGACCATCTTGCTACTGGAGATCGTGGGGGTAGGGTGGTATTATTTGAAAGGACTGATACAAAAGAGGTGTGTTTCTTCACAGTTCAGTTCAGAAGATTTATTAAAAACTGGAGGTTGTTTTCTCTGATCATGTCTCTCCTTTTGCGTTGTGTTGCTTTAGCATATTGGTAGTCGAAGAGAGCTAGAGAGAATGGACTATACTGTGAGTCGCCATCCAGAGTTCCGCTACAAGACAGAATTTCAAAGCCATGAACCTGAGGTATCTGCCGGTTCCTTGTTGTTTTCCCTTCATTCTTCCTTTTGTTGTGATGGAAGAATTTACGGAGAATCTTATTTTCCTGGATTTGTAAATTTGAGCTGCCACTTTCCTGTGAAGATGCAACTTTGAAGGGGTGAATTGCTGAATTGCATCCCACTGCTATTTCTCATTCCCCATCTGCTTTGCTTTCCTCCCATTCTTGCTTCTAGTAGAATTCTAATTTCTTCCTTTGCACCTTTCTGTTCAGTTTGATTATCTGAAGAGTTTGGAGATTGAGGAGAAAATCAACAAGATCCGTTGGTGCCAATCGCCTAATGGTGCACTCTTTCTTCTATCTACCAATGACAAAACCATAAAGTTTTGGAAGGTAACTTAGTTCATCCGATTTGCTTTTCTATGATTCTTTAAGTCAGTGTAACTTGCCCAGTTTGTTCAGGTAAAATAAAAAATGAGTATTTTTCTTCTTCTCAAAAAATAAGTACTATTCTTCTTTACATTCCATGGCTCAAGCTATAATTTTGCTGTTGCATTGATGAGCAATATTGTTTGTTGTTTCAAATGTGTTGGGGAACTGTTCTGATTGTTGTTGAGATGCTAGTTGAGAGTTGACCTATGATGCACCTTTGAAATTGTCTATCTGTAAAGCACTCTTCTGGTGGCTATCCTTTTTGTGGATTCCTTATCAGTGTGCTGAGGTGCTTGCTACTTCTTTTCCTGATTCAGGTCCAAGAGAAGAAGGTTAAGAAGCTATCCGATATGACTATTGATCCTCCCAGGGCTGTTGGGAATGGCAGTGTGGCCAGTTCTAGCGTTTCTTCCAGTCCAAAGCAATGTCTTGCAAATGGGGGCAATGCAGATAGATCTTTCAATTGCTTGAGCAATGATTTGTCGTTTCCACCTGGAGGCATTTCCTCATTACGTTTACCTGTGGTAGTTGTACTTAAGCTATATATGTCCTGTATGTTCGGTTGTTTATGGCATGTCATCGCTGTGCATTGTGTTTTTAATCTACCAAGCATGTTAGTTAGTGTCTGTAATCAATGTATTTAAGGTTGTATGGAAAAGGAAACGCCATGTCCAATGTCATAAAGATACATTTTGGATGTTAGATAGTTTATTGAGACGCAGATCTCAAGAAGTCACAACTTAAGTGGAGCAATGTATATGGTGTTCCCAGACTCCTGGTTATTTTGAAGACTGTTACTTCTAGTCTCTGCTAGTTCTAGTGGCTGTCTTTAGTCGTAAAAAAATACTTGAAGCCTAACATAGTTAATTGTGCACTCAAGTTCTCATGCAGTGAAAAGTTGACATGTTGAAGTCTTAGTTAAATGCACACACACACATATTATTTATATGTGGTATATATATAAAAAAAATCTGTTACCTTCTAAAAAAATATTTTATAATATATTATTTATGTGCATAAGCAAGGACTCTATGATCATGCGTTATGTGCTTTTGTAAGTGTCTTTGATTTCTCTTTCATGGTATGGATACACACATGTTGTTTTATCTTCAAATCCTCAGCCGATATTGGAATCTGTATGCATTCTCCGTGCCTTAAATCTTTTTCTTTGATTGGCAGAAGAATTTAGGTGCCGCATTGCGTCCCCTTTCCCTAAGACAGTTGTTGCGTCCCCTCATTACTACTCTATTTGAATCTGAATGCTTTGGAATGTTAATCATAGGTTGCAAGTAATGAGACCAGCCTTGTTGCAAGGTGCAGAAGAGTGTATGCCCATGCACATGACTATCATATCAACTCTATTTCAAATAACAGGTGAAGATCTTGCTCTTGTAGTTTTGCTTTGCCATTTTGTATTTTCTGGTTTATGCGAGCGCATGGTAATTTGTCTGACCTTTTCCTTTTCCATTCAGTGATGGCGAAACTTTTATCTCGGCTGACGATCTCCGGATAAACCTTTGGAACTTGGAAATAAGCAATCAGAGTTTCAACATTGTTGATGTCAAGCCGACAAATATGGAAGATCTAACTGGTAATTTTTCCTCAATTCCTTTGTTTTGGGCACGTTAACTAGGTCATTATTCTTTCTTTCATATCATTTCATTTTGCAATATGCCTTTTGTTTTTTCAATAGATGCTTAGACTTTAACCACATGTTATTTATTCCAGAGGTGATAACTTCAGCAGAATTTCATCCTACTCACTGTAACACGTTAGCTTATAGTAGTTCAAAAGGGTCAATTCGTCTCATAGATCTGCGGCAGTCAGCTTTATGCGACTCACATTCTAAATTGTAAGTATCTCTCTTTTTCCATTTATTTCTAATTGTCAATGCCGCCGGGATTATTTTTCTTCCTTTAAAAGGTGTCCTTGTCCAGCAGAAGATATGAAAAATGGATGAAAATATTCTGGAGTAGTGCTACTTTTGCCAAGCAGAATATGTATTTCAAATTACTTGCTGATAGCTTTAATAAATTGTAAACATTGGTGCCTTGTATGCAGGTTTGAGGAACAAGAAGCACCTGGTTCAAGATCCTTTTTCACTGAGATAATTGCTTCAATTTCAGATATTAAATTTTCCAAGGATGGAAGATACATACTCAGTCGTGACTATATGACCCTAAAGGTTGGTTCCTTTTACTTTTGTTTTGCGATACCTATAGAGTATTTGAGGGTTGCACCAATTGCAGTGTGTACTTCGCATTCACGTCCCTTTAAAAACTTTGTTAAGAATAGCGTAGTTCCAATGATGTAGCACTAGCATGGCTCATAGCAAGCTCCGTGGCCTTTCTTGGAAACAATATCTCATGCTCTTTTGCATTTCATTTCTAATAATTTTTTGTCCTCCATGATCTGATGGAGAACCCCACTCAGTTGATATTGTATTGAATATGGTAATATGATATGTATACTCTGGAGTGCACTTAATGCTCTCCTAGGGTTAGTGGGTTACTACGGAAAAGAAAATTTATGAGGCTTCTAGTTGCATTCAACGTGGTTCATGTTCATGGTACTTTCAAGTTATTTGTATTAGTTGGTTTTTGGTGTTCTTCTTTGATCCTTATAAGTTATAATGCCTTTGGAAAATTTTGCATTCAGAATTTCTTTTCTGTGCTAGCTGAGAGCTTAATTTTATGATTGGTGAACAAAAGTTTTCAAATTTTTCTTAACAAATCTTGGTAGAAATCTCTTGGTATCCTCAGTTTCAATTTTTCTCACCTCAGTTCAATATGATGGATTGAAAAGTAGTTTCTAACATAATATAGATGTATTCCAAGTTCCTTGACCTCTGATATTGGAACTTAGGTAGTTGAATGTTGAGTACTTTTCTTCCCTTGTATATGCGTTCTATTGCCTTAGAAGACAAATTATTTAGTGTTGGAATGCGATGAACCTGAATAGAGTGGAATGGATACAAATGATTCATTTAGCTCCTGCCAACGATTGATATATACATATATAGTCAGTTCTTTCATAGGAACTACTCATAACTTTATCTTAAACAAGTTTATTGAGATGCTGCTAAGTCTAGTTTTATCATCTATGCCTAGCTTTATTTGACATGCTGCGCTCCACTGTTTGATGCTTGCATGTTTTTGCTAAACTACTTAGAGTTAAAGTAGATCAAGACCAAGAATTTTTGTAACTTAAGTATAGTTGCTGCTTGCTGTTTTCAAGTTCAAGCTGGGTCTTTTCTTTTTCAGCTTGATGTTAGGAGGACCACCGGTCTTCCATGTTTGTATGCATTCCCATCTCTATGAGTGGAACCTCTTTATACGGACAATATGTGTTCCTTGTTACTGAACTCACCTTGCTTTTCAGCTATGGGACATAAATATGGATTCTGGTCCAGTATCAACCTTCCAGGTTCATGAATATTTGAGACCAAAGGTGAATTACCATCTGCATCAAAATCTTACTTGACTATGTTTGGCTTGTTGTGTAGCTGATCAGAGATGTAATTTTCTACTGGTATGCAGCTATGTGATTTATATGAGAACGACTCCATTTTTGATAAGTTTGAGTGTTGCCTTAGTGGTGATGGGCTGCGAGTAGCAACTGGGTCTTATAGGTGCGTAGACCCTTATCTATTTTGTTTTTCCTTTATTCTTCACTGCTGATTTAGTTTTTGACAAATAACTTCTATGATTTCAGCAATCTTTTCCGCGTGTTTGGTTGTGCTGCGGGGACTACTGAAGCAACTACACTGGAAGCTAGCAAAAACCCGATGAGGTACTTATATCGTATTTCCACGTGAACAGATATGGATTTAAATGTTGTTTGTCTTGGTCTCTGACTAGCATTGATTGTGCTCCTCCAGAAGACAAGTGCAAACCCCTTCAAGGCCTTCCAGGTCCCTGAGCAGTAGCATAACACGTGTCGTCAGGAGAGGTATGCATTATATTCATATATGAACTCGACAATAAGTCATGTTTATACTTTCTAGTTACTTGAAAATTTGTTCACCATGATGAAATATACTGGAATTTATTTATTTGCATTACAGGATCAGAGAGTCCAGGGGTTGATGCAAATGGAAATTCATTTGATTTCACAACAAAGCTGCTCCATCTAGCATGGCATCCAACTGAAAATTCAATTGCCTGTGCCGCTGCAAACAGCTTGTATATGTATTACGCATAAGTGTTAACAGGAGGAATGTAGTTTTCTTGGATAGCATTTTTTCAGGTTGCTTTTTGAGAAACGCTTTCTTCAGAAGCAGCTTGAGGTTCTACCATATCACTTCCAGGTGCCTCGCCAACCTGTAACATGTCTTTGATGTCAAGATGCAGAAGTGGATGAAAGATTCCACTCGAAGCAACTTTGTCTTTGTCAGCAGACTGATGACCTCGCGTTCTTATCCCCTTCTCATTTTCTGCTTCACTCTTTTAAATTTATTATTATATTGGGTCGAAGTAGGGAAAGAATGTCGTTGTAGTTCTCCTACAAGCTAAAAACTAATGGAATGTGCAAAAATTGCCACTAGTTTTTAAGGTAAATGTAGTTTTTACTGGAAATGTTGGTGGAAAAGAGCTGCTGCTAACTTGCAGGGTGTTTAGCTTATTTTCTTGGATAGCATTATTTTTTGTAGGATAAATCAGTGTGCCTTTTGTTATAGATTATTAACTAAAGTAAATTTTTTCTGTAAAAGAAGTTGAAGGGCACTGTCATTTGTTTTACCTGTATTTTTTGCTTTTGGGAAGTGAAGTTGGCATTGCATAACTTGTCTTGTCCATTGGAATCTTGTTTGTTTTACATTCTTATATTACATTGGAGTTGGTGGTTTTTCGCATTTTTGCTTTGCTGCCGCAGCCTTGTAATGCAATTTTTACCTGGTAATCAAGTTTTGATATGCTTGTATGTTGCATTCTTACATCATTGTATGTTGTTTCTTTCCGTTATACTTTCAAATTTATCGATGAGTCATATCTATAAGAGGTTGCGTTCTTGTTGTGCCCTTATTTGAAATGAATTGATTGATGCTCATGTCAACATTTTTACCATTTGGCGTTTCGCACGTAGAGTTTGCTCACCATCTTGAACACTGCCAATGCTGGAACCAATTTTCTGGCGAAGCCACTCTCCTTGTTTTATCAAGTAGCAAATAATACTTATAGTGACCCCATGAAATACAGAACAACTTGGACTATAAGGGCTTGTTTAGTACGGGGGATAAGGGGTAACCTAATTAATTTTCGGGATTAAATTTGAGATGAGGTTATCCCATGTTTGGTTGGGATAAAATTCCGGTCTAGCTAATTTCGGGATTAGTTATTCTGGGATTGTAGTGTTATCGTTATCCGTATGGGCGTGGGGGATAAACACGTCTCGGAATCTGGTAAAAGTTACCAATTTAGAACACCCATTCACTCACGAGATCGTGCGTACAAAAATCACCCCGATGCCTAATTCCCACTCAAAACTCAGAAATTCGATTGGGGAACTTTTCCCCATTTCCCCACTTTCTCACTCAATTTCCTTGATTAAATGAAGAAAACAACAATAGATTAATGAAATGTGATCAAAATAGGATTAGAAATCGTTACACATTGTTTTCCTCTTCAAAACCCTCGAAAAATTGCCTTCTTCCGAGCTCAAAATCGAATTTTGTGATGTGAAACATCAAACCCTCGAATCTGCCCAGTGATTATCGCACCTGCGGAAAACTAATCGCTGGTGCGGAAATCACTTAAATCCTCAAGTCCCGCTTCTGCGAGCAATGGACCGCACCTGCGCGCCCGAGCTCCTGGGGTCTTTCACTGCATATGCGGTTCCTTCTTCGCATCTGGGGGCATCGCGGATGCGGAAATACCTCGCACCTGCGATCCCTGACTGGGCTGCCCCATTCCGCTTCTGCGCTTCATGTCCCGCTTCTGCGGGCTCGCATCTTCGCAGGTGCGGTTACACCAGCACTAGAAAATCTTAAGCAATGGCCTAAGTCTAATTTTCAACCTGTTGAGCATCCGAAACACACCCGAGGCCCCCGGGACCTCAACCAAACATACCAATCAATCCTAAAACACCATACGAACTTAGTCGAGCCTTCAAACCACATCGAACAACATCAAAAACACGAATTATGCACGGATTCAAGCCTAAGGAACTTTGAATATTCCAAATTCTACAAACGACACCGAAATATATCAAACCTTGTCCGAATGACTCCAAATTTTACATACACAAGTCACAAATGACACTACGAACCTACTCCCACTTCCGAATTCCATTCCAGGCTCGATATGAAAATTTCCATGCCAACCAAAATCGCCAAAAATCGAACTTTCGCCAATTCAAGCCTAAATCTACTACGGACCTCTAAATCACATATCAGACGTGCTCCTAAGTCCAAAATCACCTAAAGCTAACAGAACTATCAAAATTCAAATCCGAGTTCGATACACATAGGTCGACATCCGATCGACTTTTCCAACTTAAACTCCCAAATAAGAGACTAAGTGTCTCAATTCGTTTAAAAAGATCAACACGAACCCTCCCGACAACCAAAATAGCAGAATAGGATATGAGGGAAACAATTAATGGGGGATCGGGCTCTAAATCTCAAAACAATCGGCCGGGTCGTTACAATACATTAGACTACATATCGTGCATTTATTAGTTTGATATAAGCACTGTAACAACCCGACCAATCGTTTTGAGAATTAAAGTCCCGTTTGGCGGCATAAGGTCTTGAGCACCTTCGTAATATGTGTTATGACTTTCGTGATTTGTTGACTTCAGTTACCGGATGTTTCAGAGTCAATTTGGAAGAAGGATTTTTGTTTTGGAAGCTTAAGCAGTAAGAGTTGGCCGGAATTTGTCTTTTGCGTAAGCGACTCCGGAATAGGGTTTTGATGATTTCGACAGCTTCATATGGTGATTTTGGACTTAGGGGCGTGTCCGGATTTGGAGGTCCGTACGGTAATTTGAAGCATTTCGGCGGAAGTTGGAAAAGTTGATGTTTGGAAGGTTGACTTTGGTGATATCGAGGCGGGAATGCGATTCTGAGAGTTGGAACAACTCCGTTATGTTATTTGGGGCTTGCCTACAAAATTTGACGTCATTCCGGGTTGATTTGTAGGTTTCGTCGTGAGTTTTAGAAGTTGGAAGATTTGAAAGTTCGTGAGCTCGATTCATGGTGCGATTCATAGTTTCAATGTTTTTTTATGCGGTTTGAGGCCTCGACTAAGTTCGTATCGTTTTTTAGGATGTGTTAGTATATTTGATTGAGGCCTCGGGGCCTCGGGTGTGTTTCGAATGGGCTACGGGCCATTTCTTCAAGTGTTAGAACTACTGATTCTGTCATCTGGTTTCCTTCTTCGCATTCGCATCCGTGTATCCGCGTTCGCGTAGTGTAATTTTGGAGGATGAAATATTTCCTCTTCGCGTTCGCATGCTTCTGTACGCGATCACGTAATTCTGCATTTCCCTTCTTCGCGTTCGCAGCTGCCTCTTCGCGTTCGCAACTGCCTCTTCGCGTTCGCAGCTGCCTCTTCGCATTCGCAGCTGCCTCTTCGCGTTCGCGTAATAGAAACTAGGCACTGGGCACTGGTGCCCATTTACTCATCGCGTTCGCGTGTCTTTTTGTGCATACATGTAGGTTGCTGTCCTTACTCAATGTGTTTACATTTGTTCGTTCGCGTACGCGTAGGGTCATTTTGGCACTCTTCATCCTTCTTCTTCGCGATCGCGAGGAATGTACCGCGATCGCAGTGCATTAAACAACTGGGCATAATATATAGTACTCTATTCCGAGAGTTATCCATTTTAAATATTTTTGGACTTCTAGAGCTCGATTTTGAGCGATTCTTTGTGGGGTTTTCAAGCAAATCGATTGGGTAAGTGTTCTTCACCTAGAATTTATTATATTCCATGATTCTATCTTTATTTTTATCGTTAAATTAGTGTTTTGAGTAGAGGAAAAATGGGAATTTTGAAGAATACTTTCAAAATGTAAAATGATGATTTGAGGGACGAAAATCGAAATTTGATAATTTTGGTATGGTTGTACTCGTATAAAGATTGAAGCTTTATTATCCGGAATGGTTTCTTATGCTTTTTATCTATGCTTTGAAGTTGTTTTGGCTAGACTTGAGCCGTCCGGAGGTTATTTCACCCGAGATGTTCATTTTAGAGTATCGATCTGTCTTCTTTGAGGTAAGTATCTTGCCTAACCTTGTGTGGGGGAACTACCCCTTAGGATTTGAGTCTTTTATGCTAATTGTATCATGTAAAGTCCGTGTACGCGAGGTGACGAGTACATGCTCGTACTTATTTGTGGAAAATTGACCTTGTAGGCCCCGTAGGTTCTTATGTTCATTGGATATGAAGTTGTTTTATTATGTTAAGTTTTCCCATGTACTAGTTTCATCTCTACGTGTTTTATTTGGAATTAATTGCTTCATGTTCCACTCTTATTGCCTATTTGACTCTTGTTTTCCTTAACTGAAGTGTTGCCTCTTCGATTGCCATGCTATCATGTCCTAACTACTTATTCTTATTTGAAACTATTATTATCTCTTGCGTAATTGTTTATCCTTAATTGAGGCCATGCTTATCCTTTCCATTGCTTATCCTTGATTGTAATTGTTGTGCCTCTTTCGTGAGTGCTAAATCCTAAATGAAGTTAGTTATCCTTTATCAATGTTGTCGTATCCTTATTTAGAATTATCGACTCGTGATATCTCCCTTGTCGTTGAATTGCACTTATGTGGAGGTCATTTCTACACAACATCTCTTCCTTGTTGAGCTATTGCTAGGTGGTATCATTATTCTTTGTTGTGTCTTTTCTTGTGAGTTTGTTTCTTCCGTTTCTTTGAGTTTTGGAATTTCTAAGTTGATTTATTTGCCGTACTCTTGTGTTATTCTCATTTGTTGCTGTTGTACTTGTTGTTGCGATGCACGAGGTTTCTGCCGTGCGGTTATTGTTGTGATGCACGAGGTTCTGTAGTGCGGTTGTTATTGTGATGCACGAGGTTTTTGCCGTGCGGATGCTATGGTGTTGCACGAGGTTTCTGCCGTGCTATTGTTACTATTGATCTTTGCACATGCGGCGTGACAAGGCGGACTATATATGTGGGTTGCACATGTGGAGAGACAAGGTGGGAACATTATTATGCACGTGCGGCGAGGCAAGACGGGCATTTACTTTATTATTGCGCACGTGGCGAGACAAGGCGGGCTATGCCGGGGATTGTTAGTGATGACTAGTGATGGACTGGGGGCATTGTTATTGTTGTTATTTGTGTAGTGGTGTGCCTACCCTGTGTGAGTCATACCGTGTTCATTTCGTAGTGGTCGTTTCTTATGTGTCATTCATTGTTTCTGTTCTTATTAGTTGGACTGAACTGTGATAGAACACTGGCACAAGCATACCCATAGTTAATCACCCCTAACGATTTAAGGAATTGGATCCTGATGCTATTGATCATTTTTATACACCCTCGTCTATTTGCCTCTACGTGAGAAGGTTCTATTGGCACGTGCGTCATCCGTGCAGTTATTGGTTGTAATGAAGGCACAAGATGCCAGGGGTTCACAAATTGGGACCCGTGAATTATGAATATTTTGAGGTTTTGTACCTCGTGGAGATTTTTGGATAAAAACCTGATGTGAAAGTGGTTATTTTCATCTAGTTGCTACATGCCCTTCTTTTAATTGTGTTCACCGGATTTAGACTATGTTCAACTTATTCTATTGTGTTATTACTTGTTGTGTTCCGCTGCTAATTGATGTTTCTATTTCTTATTGCAAGTACCAAATTATCATTGTCATTATGCGGCGTTTTATAGAGATAACTTATTCTGTTAGTTATACACTTGCCACGACCCAAAATCCATTAAAAGTCGTCATAGCGCCAAACATCACTGTCAGGCAAGCCAACACTAAATATTTAATTAAATTCTCATTTTAATATTTTCAAAATCATAAATTTCCTTCAATTTAACTAGTAAAAAGATGAACTTTACAGAATAATAAATAATATTTTCAAATCTTAATACTGAATATCCCCTAATCATCCCAGAACCCGGTGTCACAAGTGCATGTGCATTTACTAGGAATTAAAATACAATAAAATAACCGTCCGGAATATAAATATGGACAGTAAAGAAAATACAAGTACTCTGAAGGAGACTTTGCTGGTTGCGGATCGTCTCACAAGATGCAGCTCACCTAAGTCCCGTATCAACCGCGCTGCTGCACCCACGAGGCCACTAGACATACATGTGCATGTACAACAAAATGTACAACAAGTGTAGTATGAGTACGAAAACAACGCGTACCCAGTAAGTATCCAGTCTAACTTCGAAGAATTAGTGACGAGAGGTCGATCCGGACACTTACTATGGCCAACAATAATATTCCGATAATGTAATTAATCATGAATTTTATAACACAACTGTAAACTCAATAACATGAAACAAGTAAATAATTCTTTTTTTAATAGGATATTTCCAAATTTATTTCCATCATTTATCAATTTATCTCAGGCCAGTGAGGCAATATCATTATTTATAAATTCCAAGGCAAGCAATACAAACATGCGCAAATCATGCTGAGGTCGTACGATCCGATCCAACATAATATTTAAACTGTGCATTGCTGGAGGGTCGAACAGAGCGAACCATAAATGCATCTATTTAATCTATCGAGGGGTTCGGCCCGTTAAACAAAACAAAAACACAATCAAACAGTCAATCAAGAATTCATTAAGGAGCAATTATCAAGGAAAATGTCAAATCTTCTTCTACGGTCAAGAAAACGAAGTTTAATCCTTTTAGAAATTTATGTACCAAGTTCGATATGATTTAAGAAATTTAATTTGACAGTAAGGTTACTATTTCACAAGTATAGCATGCTTTTGGGTCCTAGACTACCTGGACTTAAGCATAATAGTCGCTACACACAGACTCTCTTCACCTCGTGCGTACATATCCCCCACGATAGAAGCACATATTGATTTAGTTCACCTATGGGATAAATTACCTCTTACAAGGTTAGAAAGGAGACTTACCTCGCCCCGAAATTCCATAAGCGGCTTCCCAAGCCCTTCTGACAACTCAAACCGATACCTAACGCTCCAAAACTAGTCGAGTGAAAAATGAACTCAAACCCCATTCTTAAAACATTCTGCCCAACCCAGGTCCAAACCTTCTTCGCATTCGCAATCAAATCCTCACATTCACGAAGGCTCCAGACTCCTCTGCTTCGCGTTCGCGGTTTGGGCTCCGCGTTTGCGAAGGCTAAATGGCTCCAGGCCCAGCTCCCTCTTTCCTTATACGCGTTCGCGGTTGACCCTTCGCGTTCGCGAAGGTCCCTCAGGAAATCCCTTCGCATTCGCGACCTCCCCATTGCGTTCGCGTAGACAAAAACTCAGCAGCCTTAAAATTTCTCTCCACGAACGCGGGACCCCCTTTGCGTTCGCGAAGAAGGAAACCAGATACCAGCAACAACAGTCCAAAACAACCCAAAATGATCCAAAACCATCCCGAAACACACCCGAGACCCCCCAAGACCTCGTCCAATCACACAAACCAGTACCATAACGTAACACGGATATGCTCGAGGCCTCAAATCACATCAAACAACATCAAAATCATGAATCGCTCCCCAATTTAAGCTTAAAGAGATTTAGAACTTCAAACTTTTATATTTTATGCCGAAACCTATCAAATACGTCTGACTGAACTCAAATTTTGCACACAAACGGACCTACTCCACCTTCCGAAATCGGAGTCCGACCCCTATATCAAAAAGTCCACTCTCGGTCAAACTTCTCAAAATCCTTCAAATTTCTAACTTTCGCCAAATGACTCCGAAATGACCTAAGGACCTCCAAATCCATATCCTGACGCGCTCCCTATACCTGAATCACCATACAAAGCTATTCCTAGACTCTAAATCCCAAACGAACATCGATAACATTGAAATGCACTTCAACCCAAATTTATGAAATTCTTCCAAAATGCCAACTTCCACAATAGGTGCCGAAATGCTCTCGGGTCATCCAAAACCCAATACGGACATTCGCCCAAGGACCAAATCATCATACGAACCTGTTGAAATCTTCAAATCCTGATTCCGAGGTCGTTTACCCGAAAATCACGACTTTGCCAATTCTTCCAACTTAAAGCTTCTGAAATGGGAATTCTCTTTCCAAATCGACTTCGAACTTCCCGAATTCCAATTCCGACCATGCACACGAGTCATAGTACCTGAAGTGAAGCTTTTCATGACCTCAAACCGCTGAACGACGTGCTAGATCTCAAAATGAGCGGTCGGGTCGTTATAACACTTATACGCGCTTAAAATTTAGTCCAGTAGGTGTCTTGACTATTCCTCGTCACTACTCCACGGAGGTTAGTATTGATACTTGCTAGGTACCGCTGTGGTGAACTCATACTACACTTCTGTATATTTTTGTGTGCAGATCTATGTATATCAGAGTTAGTTGATCGCTTGTTAGCTTTGCGGATTTTTGCTAGGGAGACTTATGGTAAACCTGTTGCTGTGTTCGCAGGCTTCAGAGTTACCTTCTGATGTTGTGTTTATACTGTTTGTCCTTATTTCAAAATAGTTGTATTTGTAGACCTCCTAGTAACTCAATAGAGCTTATGACGTGTACTACCGGTTTTGAGATTTGTAAATATGTAACGAGTTTTCTATCTTGAAATTGTTAGATGTTAGTTAAATATTGTTGCTATTTTAGTTAATGTTAGGCTGACCTAGTCCCTAAGATTAAGTGCTAAGGCTGTAATGTGTCCTGGGCCTAGCCCGGGACCGGCTCAGGCTCGCGATCCATGTGGGCTTTTGGGCTAAACGGACTGTCCCGTGGCGGTCCGGGCCTAGCGGGCCTAGGAGCCCATATGGGTCGGGCCTTTACATTTGAACTGTGAGCCCGGGACCGGCAGGCGGGCCGGTTCAACCAGGCCAAATGGGCCCAACGACTATTTTTTTAATTTTTTTTAATTTAAAAATTGGCCAACTGTTAGAATTTTAAAAACTAGTCGTTGGCCTGCCAATTTAGCCGTTTGGCTTTTTAAAAAATAGCCATTTGGCCCCCAAACTTTGTTTTAACCCCAAACATTTTATAATTACACTTTTCTTTATTCTCAACTATAAATACCCCCTCATTCTTTCATTTTTACTCACAAAATCATCAATATCTCTCAATATCTCTCTAATTTTCTTCTATAATTGTGTACTTTATTATTGCAATTTGTGAAAAATTGTGAAGTTGGTGAATTGAAGTATTCAAGTCTTCAACATTATACAATTTTCAAGAAGTTGTTCGTCAATTCGGTAAACTCGTTCCAATCTTTAAGTTTTAATATTATAGTTTTGTTTGTTTAATTTGTTTTTCTTATAATCAATATGGACTTGACTTTGAAAAAAATGTTTGGAATTAAGGGAAAATCTAAAATTGGTGAATCTAGTAGGCAAGCTACTACTACTCCCCTGGCCCCGGCTCCCCGACCCAGACCTGTTACTCGTCCTCCTCCATCTGTTATTCTTGACAGTGATAACCCTTGTTTTCAATTTATCGATAGTCAATTTATACATGATATTACACCAGGTCAACAATTAAATGATGAATATATGAATGCTCTTTATGGTAATCCAACTATCGATGAAAATGACGAGGAAAATGATGATTTAGATGAAACGCAACATGATTTAGATGATACACCTACTAGTCCTGTTGTTAACCAAACTGATAATAATCCAAATGATGCCCCGCCCGACCCTCCTGTAGTAACCCCTAATTTTAACATACAACCTTCTAAACGGAGTGAAACATCTCTTGTTTGACACTTTTTTACTCAACTAAGAGATCAAAATAAGGCTAAGTGTAAAACTTATGGGCTCTTGATGGCTCATAAATTTACTGGACAACGTGGCGGTACGGGTAGTTTGACCAGACACTTACAGAAACACCCTAATGATAAAGCTAGATGGCTTCAAATGAAAGCTAGGCAAGAGGGGACAAGTGTAGGTACTCAGGTTAACCCTAGTACCGGGTCAAATCTAGTTCAACCGGGAATTAACACTATTACCGGTGGCATTTTATATTACGATCCAAATAAAGATCGTGAAGAATTGGAAAAAATGGTTACTGTTATGTGCTTACCCTATAGTTTTACCTCTAACCCTCACTTTGTCCATTATATTAGAAGAGTTTTTAATCCTACTTATAAAGGATGGCATCGCACAACCGTAAAAGTTGATATTTATAAATATAAATATGAATATGAACAATATTTGCGCTATTTATTTACTCATATTAGTAATCGCGTTTCTATTACTACTAATATTGGTAGGAGTGGTAATGACTGTGATTATCTTACTGTTACCATTCATTGGATTGATGAGGAATGGATAATGCAAAAGCGCATTATTGCTTATAGAATAATTAATTCACGCCACACAGGTAAGTTTATTGCTAACACAATTACAAATATTTGTAGATATTTTTGCATTAGAGATAAAATAATGGCAGTTTCAATGGATAATGCTTCTAGTAACACTAATGCTATAGGCTATCTTACAACTACACTAAGTCCTGCATTTAGTAATATTTTCATGTTAGATGTATTTGTCATATTTACCATTTAATCGTCGGTGATGGTCTGAAAAATTTAAATGTTGAAATTAAAAAGGTTAAATTCGCTCTTCATTGGCTTTTTTATTCAAACCGTAGAAGTAGACTTAGAGAATATTTTAAAAAATGTGATGAATTTGGCCTTAGAGAAAGAAAGGTTCCTAAACTTTGTCCGATTAGATGGAATTACTTGTATGAAAGTTTAGTTGTTGCATATGAATATAGAAACCCAATAAGCGCAACGTATAATGCTCGTGTTGGTGGTGGTGATGATGATGAGCACCTTACAAATCAAAATTGGACTAATGTTAAAGTTCTTCTATATTTTTTAGAACATTTTCACGTTGCTACAAATGAATTATCTGGGCAATATTATGCTACTATTTCTAACTGTTTAGTTTATATTTTAGCACTTGCAGATTTATTTACTCAATTTTCAGAGGGTGGGGTAATTTACCAACGTGTTATTGAGGAAATGAAAGATAAGGTTAAAAAATATTTTTCCCTATCCCCCCATCTTTATGGTATTGCAGCCATGTTAAATCCTACCATGAAATTAGGAGGTCCTCACTATTGGTATTCTCAAATTTATAATGCTTTACCACTTTCACCTGCGGAATTTGCTACACTTAAATATGAAAAAGCCTTAATTAAATTAAATGCTCAAATAATTTATAATGCTTATCAACTTGCCTTAGATCATGCTAGACCTAATGTTCCAACTCCTACCTCGTCTAGTTCGTAGTCATCTAAAAGACAGGGACTAAAAGCACTTAGTTCTTGGACAGGGTTCAGGGGTTCTCAAGGTGATAATATTGGTGATAGTTCACAACTAAATGAGCTTCAAGTTTATTTGTCGCAGGGACTTGAATCAGAGAATCCCGACGGCACCTTCAATGTTTTGGAATGGTGGAAGGACAAAGAAAAACACTATTCAGTTCTTTCAAGGATGGCTCGAGATATTTTAAGTATTCAAGGTTCAACAGTGGTCAGTGGCATCGGAGAGCGTTTTCAGTCAAGCGAGACTTCAAATCGGTGATCATAAAGCGTCTATGAGGGATAGCTTAGAAAAATCAGTACTCTTCAAAGATTGGATCCGTTCGGAAAGAAGAAATTTTGGACTTGCTGAATTACAACCGGAGATAGACGAAGCTTATGAAGAAATGCTAGCGGAACTTGCGGAGGATGCTGCTTCGCCCGGAAGAGGTGATGAACAAGCTTCTTTTCCTCCACCACCAACGGAAATTCCTCCGAACCTTGAAGGATTTATGAAATTTGTTACAGATAATATGTAACTTGTATTTTGGCACATCTTGATTAGTTTTTTTCCTTTTAATGATGTTATTAGCACCTTGTTTTGCTCATTCCATAGGGGGGAGGAAGACTAAGAAAGATATTGCCATTTTTTTTAATGTCGTATTAATAAAAATTATAAGGCATTTCCTTGAATATTTGTTTATATTTTTTTGTGTTTAAACTTGAATTACAAGATTTAAGTCACACTTATATAATATAATTTACAATAAATTACCTTAGATAATATAATATAATTACATAATTTTTTTAAAAATAGCCAACGGCTATAATTTCAAAAAACCCCGTCCCTTACTCGTCTTTTGAAAGCCGTCGTCCTGGATTTTCTTTCCGTATGCCGGGGAAAGTACCTCACCCTCACCTTTCTACATTTATTATTATATAGAATTTCCCCAAGTCTCTATAAAACAGAATGAAAAGCCCGGGTGGAAGCACAAACAAAAGGAGAGAGAAAAAACTAGCCGTTTGGCTATTAAAAAAAATAGCCATTTGGCCCCCAAACTTTATTTTAACCCCAAACTTTTTATAATTATAATTTTTCCATGTTCTCAACTATAAATACCCCCTCATTCTTTCATTTTTACTCACAAAATCATCAATCTCTCTCTCAATCTCAAACTCAAATTGAAGTCTTCAAGTCTTCACTCATCTCTCATTTCTCAAACTCAAATTCTCAATTTAAGTTAAATCATGCCCCGTGATTCTAGAGTTACCCCATTTGTTCGGGAACACTATAATGTGGTAGAAGAAAATAAAGAATCTTACATGGTAACGTGCAAGTACTGTGGTCGAGTCTTCACTCGGCGTACAAAGTTGGAGGGCACATGCCCTTCATACAATAAAGTATTGTCAAGCGAGTCCTCAAGACATTCGTATTTAAGATTTTAAGTTTATTTCAAACAATTTATGTTATTTTAAAATTATTAGACGTATTATGCTTAATGTTGTAGTATGTTAGATTAATTTGAAGTATTATTAATTTATTATGCAATGTTAAGTGCAAGTTTGAATATCTCTTTACTATTTTTTTGTATTTAAATTTGAATTACAAGATTTAAGTCACACGATTTACAAGAAATTGCCTTAGATAATCTTTTTTTAAAAATAGCCCGGAACATTTAGGCCCGTGCCTCCCCCCCCACTTAGCCCGGCCCCCATATGGGCTTAGGCCCACAGCGGGCCGGTTCCACTCATTAGGACCGTTCGGCCCGACCCATTTAGCCTATTTGGCCCAAGCCCGACCCACATTACACCTTATTAAGTGCCATCACGACATCCAACAGAGGAAAAATTGGATCGTGACGATGTGTCTTATCCTAATTTTCCGGCTTTCAAACAAATTACAAGACAAGATGATGAAGGAGCTTCATGCACAAGGCAAAACTATTGCAGACATTGAAAAACTGCTTTAACGAGCTCCTATAAAATCCCCGCGTGGTACCAGACATTAAAGAGGCTCATATTTTAGGATACCTCTCAATTTTTCAGTATTTCTCACGGCATTTATTTCATATTTTTTTGGTTAAGAAAGTAGTGACTCATGGGCATTTAATTCAATTCTTGTTTTTCAGGTGTGACTTGAGGGTAGTAAGTGATGCAAATATCTTCTACATCGAGACAATATTTGAGCATTTGGTATTGCTTCTCAGAGATCAACTCAAACCCATGAAGGAAAGCTGAGAATCCAACTGTATCATGAGTTTCACACTTCATCTCATGGCTGTAGTCTTTTCCCTCCCAACACATGTGTCACGGCCCAAAATCCGTTAATAGTCGTGATGGCGCCGGACACCACTGTCAGGCAAGCCAACACCAAGAAGTTAATCAAATTCTCATTTTAGTAGTTTCAAAATCATTTCCTTTCATTACATTAAATAGTAAATAATGAACTTCCACTGAGTAAACAAAAATGTTTTAACCAATTCAAATAATGAATAAATCCCATAGTCATCCTAAAGCCCGATGTCACAAGTGCATGAACAATTTCTAAAAATTTAAAATGTTATACAATAATTGTCCGGAGTACAAACAAAACAGAAGAGAAAATACAATACATCGAAAGGAGACTCTACTGGCTGCGGTTCATCTCATAAGATGCAACTCACCTAAGTCTCCGTACCACCCACGTTGCTGCGCCCACAAGGCCACTATCCATACATGTACATGTACATCAAAATGTACAACAAGTGTTGTATGAGTACGAAGACAATGCTTACCCAGTAAGTATCCCACCTAACCTCGAAGAGGTAGTGACGAGAGGTCGACTTCGACACTTACTAAGGGCCAACAATATGGTGATATAAAATTCTAATTAAGCATGATATACAACAATAAAATTCAGAACAAGAAGTAATTGAACGAGTTTTCACCATATTTAATAGCTTAATCCACTTCTTTCTTTTAAACAAGTATTCACCAAATAGTAAATTTACACCAATTAAATAAAAGACTTCCAGTATTATTATAATATATAAATACCACCGAGGATGTTCGGCCCGTTCCAACATAAATGTAAACTGTGCACTGCCGAGGGTCGAACGTCGTGAACCATAGATGCATCTATTACCCCGCTCGCGAATCATCCATGTGACGCGATCAAACATAAATATAAACTAATACCCCGCTCGCGAATCATTCATGAGACGCGGTAAAATATAGTTTAAAAGAATTACCCCCGCTCGCAAATCATACATGCGACGCCGTAAAAATATAGTTTTAAAAGAATTACTCCCGCTCGCGAATCATACCCGCGGTGCGGTAAAAATATAGTTTTAAAGAAGTACCAGCGCTCGCGAATTATACCTGCGACGCGGTATAAATATTGATATCTCAAAGTGTTAAAGCATTCTTCCGTTCTTTTCAAAATATGAAATTTAAATGAAAAATTTCAAGATCCCCATTTTTTAAACAATTTCGACTCCTTTCACGAGTATTTAATGAGCATACTATACCCCGCTCCTTCTCAAGGCAAACAATAAACATAAATCAATAATAATATCAACAAGGCATGATGTGAGCCTAGAACTACCCGGAGATAGGCATAATTAGTAGCTACGTACGGACTCTCGTCACCTCGTGCGTACGTAGCCCCCCTCACAAATAGAAGCACATAATTAATTATTTCACCTATGATGACAATTACCTCTTACAAGGTTAGAAAGGAGACTTACCTCGCTCCGAAGTTTCATAACCGGCTCCCAAGCCCTTCAAACAACTCAAATCAATGCTCGACGCCCCAAAACTAGTCAAATATTGAGAAATTCCATAAATATATACTCTAATATTCATCATAATCGTATTTACAACAATTTTTCCAACTCCGTTCGAAAAGTCGATAAAATTACCATCAGGTCCGTGTGCCCGGATTCCGAATTTTTTCGAAGATAAACTTTACCCATAACTCCAGGAACTCAAATATATAGTTTATTTCCAATTCCATGCCCAAATTCGTGGTTCAAATCCAAAAATATCAATTTCTAGGTTTTCTTCAATATTCCAAAATTTCTACTAATTTACATGTTTAAATCCATATATAATCCTTGCATTTAACTCATAACTAGAAGAAATAACTCACCTCTCGATGATGATCGAACCCTTTCTCAATTGCTCTCATAAATCGCCTAAGACCAAGTGGGAAATGAAGGAAATGGGATAAATCTCAGAATAAAAATCTCTTGCACCAGACGTAGAAGTCGCATTTGTGACCTCTGGCTCGCAATTGCGATGGTCGCATTTGCGACAAAACCATTGCAAATGCGAGGCCCAGCTTCCCCTGTCTTGGTCGCATTTGCGACAAAAACCCTTGCAAAAGCGATAACTCCCTCGCAAATGCGATCCTCCTTCAGCAGCCCCAGGTTCGCAAATGCGAGCCTTCCTTCGCAAATGCGATGGTTGCATTTGCGACCCATGCATCGCAAATGCGATCGCACCAGAACCAGCAACCAAATTTCTTCACCAAATACCCTGAAGCCACTCCAAAACTCACCTGAGCCCCCGGGGCTTCAAACCAAACACCCGCACAAGTCTAAAAACATAACACAGACTTGCTCGAGGCCTCAAATCAAAGCAAACAACGTTAAAATCACGAATCACATCCCAATTCGAACTTGATGAACTTTAGAAATTCGAACTTCTTCATTCGATGCCGAAACCTACCAAATCACGTCCAATTGACTTCAAATTTTGCGCACAAGTCACATTTGACATTACAAACCTACTCCAATTTCCGAAATCAGAATCCGACCCCGATATCAAAAAGTCCACTTTCGGTCAAACTTCTCAAAAACCTTCAAATTTCTAACTTTAGCCAAATGACTCCAAAATAACCTACAGACCTCCGAATTTACTTTCGATCGCGCTCCCAATAATAGAATCACCATATAGAGTTATTCTCGGACTCGAAATCCCAAACGGACATCGATAACACTTAAATGCACTTCAACCCAAATTTATGAAATTCTTCCAAAATGCCAACTTCCACAATAGACGCCGAAATGCTCGCGGGTCATCCAAAACCCGATCCGAATATATGGCCAAGCCCGAAATCATTATATGAACCTGCTGGAACCTTCAAATCGCGATTACTCAAAGATCCAACCTTAGTCGATTCTTCCAACTTAAAGCTTCCGAAGCTAGAATTCTCTTTAGAAATCAACTCAAAACTCCCCGAATTCAATTCTGACCATGCGTACAAGTCATAATATCTGCAGTGAAGCTTCTCATGGTCTCAAACCGCCGAAGAACGCGCTATATCTCAAAATGACCGGTCGGGTCGTTACATTCTCTCCCACTTCAACATACGTTCTTCCTCGAATGTGCTAAGAACTGCGCAAGAGTGGTCTGAAATCACTATTTAACACCTCGTGAACCTACTCGTGCTACCGCAAATCAGTTGATCACACTAGCTCGATCAAATATGAAGATACCCTCTTTCCTTTAGTCAAATAAGACTTAGAGCCAAATTACAACATCCGGAACCCTCCACCGGGTCTGCTTTCAATATACGAATACCGTATTAGTCATCACACACCGTACCAAAACATGGTTGCATACCCTTTTTCTAAATTCACACCATGCACTGCATATTTCACATGACCATAACAACATTAGTTGATAACAATAGCCAAAATTCCACGAATCTGATGCTCCCAATGCATCTCATGACCTATATACATCTCGCCCCAAGCTTTGCATGATCGCCACAGCGATAGAGATGTGTAGAATTTCATAATCAACTGCCGAGTTAACAAATCATTGAGTCTACACTCTTGACAAGAGCCATCACCTCATTCTGAGTCAAATAGTGGTATTTCCTCTTTAATACACTTCATACAATCTGATTGCACTGATCCTAGATCCCATAATCTTGTCTCACCTAGTATGAACTGCTCAGGCAGTAAGCCACCCCATGCATGAACAAAAGCCTTATGTAATGCCACAATGTTCCAATAGGCTACAACTCGAATGTGATACATAAGGAAAACGAACTCTGGAAGGGACCACTCAACTCACGCTCTAATATGAACTTTCCTCAGAAAATGGGAAACAAAACACACAAAGACACGATATATAAAATCGTAATCAACATCACAGCGTTGCGGCGTGCAACCCGATCCATATAACATACCCGTGGCGGCGTGCAATCCGATCCACACATAAAATTCACATAGGGAGGTACACACCGAGCTAAAATGCCCATTACTATAAAATACTGAATATCGGTTGCAAGCAATGCTAAGTGCACAATACCATCCCTGGGAGACATATATCGCCATAAGCTACAAAACTCAAGCACAACTGAGGTGCGATATATGATCTGAATCTCACGAGCCATTCTGCTCGCATAACATCATTGCTGCGCGGAATCTCAACACATAAGAAAATTATCAAGCCGTTTCACAACTCACACGGCACAATATAGTATTACATGAAATAGCAGACGCCAAAATAACATCCAACGTCCGAATACTCCTCCATGAGGGGCGCAATGCTGAAACGAACACATCTGGCATGATATAGAGCCTATATCCATATTTAAATCCATTCACAGACCTCAAGCCGATTCTGTTAGCACTGTACCAGGCTAATAACCTTTCAAGGCTCATAATAGTGCCCTTTTCCCATAACACACAAAAACAACCATCATAACCGGAGCAAACTCCCACAGTCCACAACCAAATGAATCGTGCGCCCTCCGGGCATAAATTATCAAACAAGCGATATCACCACATTCTTCATACTTGGTTTAAATCTTCAATCAATCAAGTGACTACATGTCACACTTATACAATCTTCCCATGGTCACGCTACCACGACCTTCCACACAAGCACATCCATATCACCGGCCACACTAACGCTGTAAAATCAGGATGCAAAGCCTCTTTCACAAAACACCGATCTCAGGTGATGCTGAAGACAACACCAACTTACTCTAAGGCTACCCCGAACAAAAGAGGAATCTACCACATGGACGCATGTATCTCTTCAAATCCAGAAACCATCGAACACAACAACAACAATAGCCACATCAGCACGCAATGTGCAGAAGTGTAGTATCAGTACAACCAACCCTATGTACTGAGTAAGTAACAAACCTAAATTTAGGTTGAAAGTAGTGACGAGCTGAAACATAGGTAGGGTCCAACACCAATAACCAACAGTAGTTTGTTACAATGTAAAGTAAGTAAAAAAAGAAGTAGCTCAGAGATAAAATGCTCAGCCTTTTCATAGTTTCCCAAAATAGTTCCGTTTTTCAAATATAATAGTGAAAAACCCAAGTCTTTTATCGAAAATTTGCCAAAAATATAAGTAAGTTGAAAACTGTAATCTTCCTTGAAAACTGTAATTTTCCCCAAAAACTTTTCATCAGGTAAAATTTTATTTTCAGATAGCATGAGGAAAGTACATCTCCATGCCTATATTCATTATGTATGAGAGGTCATGAATGACGTGATATCGTACAACATGAGGAAAAATGCATCTTTATGCCTGTATGTCAAGTGTGCATATCAAATGCGATGCAACTTAGTGATAAAACCATATGCATGCCCTCAGAGTATCAATTCACTCAGTCCTCCCAGTTACTCGGTCCTCTCAATCACTCGCCACTCCGCACTCCTAATTTCATAACTTTCTTTACATGGTTTCAAGATTCCAACGTGTCTTGTTAGATAAAATTCCTTTTTATATTTTTCTTTTAATGTTTTATATGTATAAAATGTGGATTTATATAAAACTAATATATCCTAATTGATACTTTTCTTTTAATAAACATAACATGCCTGATTATAGAAATAATTCAAGCTTCTCCGGCTATAGAAGGGAAGAAAAAAATGATTTATCTTGAAGACGGAGCAGGAGATTTCTGCTCCAGCTTGAAGCTCAAAGAGGATATTTTGTAACGCCAAGGAAAGATTTTCCAGTGTGGAAATGAATAAATGAAAACCGCAACCTCGTAAGAGCAGAAATCCACAGGTGGAAGGGTGGAGAATAGTAGAACGTATTTTGCTTCAGTTAATTAAAATAAATATAATTGAGGAGAACCAATTGTTATCAGTTGACTGCAAGTTCCAGAAAATTCCAATTGAGGCCTTGCCAGAAGCTCTCCCCGTGCCTTACTAAATATTAAAACTTTGGTTAACTTGCTTTTGATGTCAATAAATTACAGACAGTAATGTGTGTGATTTTGTGTTGTCAAAATATCAAGAAAATAATCAACCGACAACTATTGAACAAGATTTGGCTTTAATTACTTGTATTTTTTTGTTTTTGCTGAATTAAAACTCCTAGTGTTCCTTGGTTTTGAGCCTATGATTCGGGCTCTAAATATGGTGGTGCAACATTGTTAAATACTTGTACCATCTCCCTCACTTTTTAGTGTTATTGAGTCACGTTAGTGTATTATTTAGCATTTTTAAGTTGTCTTTTGCATTTTGCTCAACTTTTAGCTTTTATTTCTTCTTCTTTTTTCCGCACTGGGGAAGACTTCATTATAAAGGAAACTGCGACGACATGTCCAGAAATAAAGGAGCAAAATCTACTATATAAGATCATTTTTCTTGAACAGGTACTCGAGACGTGATGGTCTGTGAAAATCTCACAAGGCACACCATAGAGATAGTGCCTCCAAATCTTTAGTGCATGAACACTGGCTGCCAACTCTAAGTCATGAACAGGATAATTCTTCTCATGGACCTTCAACTGTCGAGATGCATATTCAATCACCCTGCCATCCTGCATCAATACTGCTCCAAGTCCAACTCGGGAAGCATCACAATAAACCGCGAAGGAACCCGAACCTGGTGGTAATACAACACCGGTGCTGAAGTCAAGGCTGTCTTGAGCTTCTGAAAGCTCGCATCACACTCGTCCGACCATTTGAGTGAGGCACCTTTATGAGTCAATTTGGTAATTGGGGCTGCTATAGACGAAAACCCTTCCACAAAACGACGGTAATAGCCTGCCAAACCCAAGAAGCTTCTAATTTCTGTGGTTGTGGTGGGTCTAGGCCAGTTCTTGACTGCCTCTATCTTCTTAGGATCTACTCAGATGCTCTCTGCTGATACAATATGACCCAAGAAAGCTACTGAATCCAACCAGAACTCGTATCTTGAAAACTTGGCATACAACCGATTATCCCTCAAAGTCTGTAGTTCTATACGGAGGTGCTATTCATGCTCCTCACGACTGCGGGAGTATATCAAAATATCTTCAATGAACACAATTACAAAAGAATCCAGATGAGGCCTGAAAACCCGATTCATCAAGTCTAGAAAGGATGCTGGAGCATTAGTCAACCCAAAGACATCACCAGAAATTCATAGTGCCCATACCTCGTCTGAAAGGCTGTCTTAGGAACATCGGACGCCCTAAACTTCAGCTGATGGTAACCAGATCTCAGATCAATTTTTGAAAACACACTGGCACCCTGAAGTTGATCAAAAACTTCATCAATCCTCGGCAATAGATATTTATTCTTGATAGTCACTTTATTCAACTACCGGTAGTCTATACACATCCTCATCGACCCATCCTTCTTTTCCACAAACACAACCAGCGCACCCCAAGACGAGACACTGGGTATAATAAAACCCTTATCAAGCAAGTCTTGCAGCTGCTCTTTCAATTCTTTCAATTCTGATGGGGCCATCCGATATGGAGGAATGGAAATGGGCTGAGTGCTTGGAGACACATCAATACAAAAATCAATATCCCTCTCGGGTGTCATCCTTGGAAGGTCTGCGGGAAACACCTTGGGAAACTCACGAACAATAGGCACCGAATCTATAGAAGGAACCTCAGCCTCAAAGTCACGAATATGAGCTAAATAGGCCAAACACCCCTTTTCAACCATACGGCGAGCCTTGGCATAAGAAATCACTTTGATGGGAGAATGAATAGGAGTCCCTTTCCACTCCAATCGAGGCAACCATGGCAATGCTAAAGTAACTGTCTTGGCGTGACAGTCCAAAATGGCATAATACAATGATAACCAATCCATGCCCAATATAACATCAAAATCGACCATGTCAAGAAGCAAAAGGTCTACACTAGTTTCAAGACCCTCAATGACTACTACGCACGAACGATACACACGATCTACCACAATAGCATCCCCCACCGATGTAGACACATAAACATGAACACTTAAGGAATCACGAGGCACAATAAAATACGAGGCAAAATAGGATGAAACATAAGAATAAGTAGACCTCGGATCAAACAAAACAGAAGCAACTTTATCGCAAACTGAGATGATATCTGTAATAACACCATCGGGGGACTCTGCCTCAGGCATGGCTGGAAATGCATATAATCGGGGCTGGGCCCCGCCACCCTAAACTACGTCTCTAGAAGGACCTCTGATAGGTGGACCCCCACCTCTAGAAGACTGGCCCCACCTCTAGCAACCTGACCTCCACCTCTAACAACCTGACCCCTACCTCAGGCTACCTAACCTCTACACCTGGCTGGTTGGGCAGGTGGTACTGGAGCTGGTGCCGGAACTATAGCACGAGAACCTTGATACTGAAGTTTATTACCTGCATGTTTCGGACAAGTTCTCCGAACATTCCCATATTCACCACACTCAAAACATCCCTAATGATACGAAGACTGACCCTGACGAACCGGATGACCTCGATAATAACTCCGAAGAGGAGGTGCTCTAATAGGAGATGAAGGAGCACTGTAAACTGGCTGAGTAGGAGGAGGCGTATAAGAACCACGACCACCTGAAGTACCAAGTGAAATCTGAAGTGCCGAGTGAAATGGCCTGGAAGACTGGCCTCTGCTAAATGAAATCCCGCCTCCATACGAGGCACCACTGAATCAATCGGAATAACGAGGTCTCTTGTCTGACCCCTGACCTCCCATCCCAAGAACCGACTCAACCCTCCTGGCCACATTAGCTGCATCCTGAAAAGAAATATCAGTCCCTGTCTCCTTAGCCATCTGCAACTTGATGGGCTGGGCAAGGCCCTCAATAAACCGTCTGACCCTCTCTCTCTATGTGGGAAACAAAAGAATTGCATGCCTAGCCAAATCTACAAAACGATTCTCATACTGGGTGACAGTCATGCTGCCCTGCTGAAGTTGCTCAAACTGACGACGCTTCCCCTCTCGAGTAGTAACATGCAAGAACTTCTCCAAAAAGAGATGAGAAAATTGATCCCAAGTCAAGGCAGGTGACTCAACTGGTCTAGTCAACAAGTAATCCCTACACCATTTCTTGGCGGAACCAGTCATATGAAAAACAGCGAAGTCGACCCCATTGGTCTCCAAAATGCCCATATTCTGTAGAACCTCATGACAACTATCTATATATTTCTGAGGGTCCTCTGAAGTAGCACCACTGAAGTGAACAGAAAATAACTTAATGAACTTGTACAACCTCCACAAGGAATCGGTGGACATAGCTGCCCTATCAACAGGCGGCACTGCAGCAACTGGATGAATTACCCCAACCAGATTAGTCGCTGGGGTCTGAACCTGAGGAGTGGTCTAATCACGAGTATGAGTAATAGGAGTCTGAATCCCTCCTCCAGCTTGAGATGTGGTCGCTCCAAGGGGAATGTGCCAGTCTGGGCTACACTCTCCATGATGGCCACTAACCGGACCAAAGCGTCCTGAGGCGGTGGGGTGGCAATAAACCCTTCTGGGACCTGAGCAAATCCCGCTGGAACGGTCTGAGCTGGAAGCCCCTCATGAATCTCAACTTGCGGCTCCGTAGCTGGGGCTGCTGTCTGAGCAACGTGTTGTGTCCTGCCCCTGCCTCGACCTCTGACGTGGCCTCAGCCTTTGCCCCTAGTAGGAGCTGCTGCTGCTTCTAGAGGACCGGATGATTGGTCAGCGGATGAGGAAGCACGGGTTCAAACCATTTGCGAGAGAATAGAAGAGTTCAATCAGTATTTGAGATAACAAGAATCGCACGATAGAATAGAAATAAAAATGCAGTTGTTTCCTAACTCAATAGCCACTGAAAGATAAGTACAGACGTCTTCGTACCGATCCTTCAAACTTTCACGCCCCGAACCTGGGCCTGGACGTAACACGACACTCAGTGACTGACTACATGTGACCAAGCGAACCAACTTGCTGGCTGAATCAGCATATGATATCATAACATACTGAATGTGGAAAATAAACTAACACATGCTGAGATACTGAAAGTGTAAATGAAATAAATCAAAGTGCGGAAATACTAATACAATTCTGAAACATATTTATAGCCAACACGGCTTAATATGAAGAGCCTGCGACTCTGTCTAATTGTTACTCTAGTCTATGGAGCCTCTAATGAACTATTGAAAACACTGATTGTCTAAAATTACTGAAGACTGTAAGGTAATGATAATGCCCCGAGATAACTGGGGATAACCAAATAGCTGGTACGAGAATCCTAACGCTCTGAATCGTCAACCTGTAAATCATTACCTGCATCGTGAGATACAAATCTCGGGCAAAAGAGACGTCAGTACATTTGAATTGCACTGGTATGTAAAGCAACTGAAAGAAAGAATTATAAATTCTGAAACAGAAACTAAGCTGATAACTGAGAATTGATAATTGATAAATGAAATGATAACTAATAACTGTAACTGAATTGATAACTCATAACTGGACTGATAACTGATAACTAAACTGATAGCTGATAACTGAAATGGTAATTGATAACTGAACTGAAAGGAAGTAAGGATCTGAATACTCCCCCTTCTGAATGATGAACAACCTGTTTATCTGAATAAGCTACGGCCTCGGGCACAATATATATGTGCACAAGCTACGGCCTCAGGCCCAAGTATACGTATACATAACTACGGCCTCAGGCCCAAAAATGCATAAATCATAAACTACGGCCTCAGGCCCAAACATGCATAAAACATAAACTACGGCCTCACGACCAAGTATGCATAAAGCATATAAACTACGGCCTCATGCCCAAATACAGGTGTTCAACATTCAGGAACTAAGAATCATACTGAAATACATGATACTGAAATACATGATGCTCAAATACTGAACCATACTGAGTTACATGATACTTGAATACTGAATAGAGCTAGACTGAGAATTGTATTCATGAATTGATTATGAAAATTGAAACTTCAACTATTTATGATATGCTGAGTAATCTTGACTGAGACTCGTGGGAATCAAAACCAAGTCTATATTGATTACGAACTGATTTCACAACATTCAGAATGAAAGTCATGAACGAGTTACGAAGCTAGAGAATAGAAGTTCTGCAACTATTCAAGGAACTAGGCTTAACTATATTTCAGAGGAAATTAGTAACGTCGTAAAAGAAACGTATTGTAGGGAGAATCAATAACATTCCCAAACATAGAGAGTTAGCCTCACATACCTTAACTTCCTGCTCTTGAGCGTAATATAATGTTTTCCAACCCTTTCAACTTTAATCTATATCAATGCAAGTCAAAGGGATTCCATATTAGCAACAATAGCCTTATTTTGGTCACTTAGGCATTTTATAAAACACTTGGTGGCATAAAGATTCATAGCCCTTATTAGTGATGTTTCTACACCCAATAACCCATTCTTTTGCTCCTAGATAAATTCTAGAGTCTCAAATAGTTATAATATACATTATTCTTTATCACCCATATGGTAAACAATACCATTAACCAATAACCAATAATCAACACACCCAACCTATAACCGTTCATTCTTTTCTATCAAACCCAACAACTCATATATCATGAACTAGGGTTTATAATTATTAAACCAATGTTAGAATCAATTAGAGGGTGAATACATTACCTCTTTGAAGTTCAATCCCCTTAAATTTGAGTTCTAGGGTTCCTTCTCTCAACAACGATATCCCAATCGAATATCTAATGATATGGAGGGTTCACCCATGTTAATAAGATGTTGGGGAATTGAAATAAGCTTGAAATCACCATTAGAACTTACCTTGGATGATAGAGGGACTTTTAAGGAGTTAGGTTTTTGAGCGTTTTCCTTCCTAGAGCATTCTTTTATGTTTTGGAGGTGTGGGGGATGAAGTAGAGCTTTAAAATAACCCCCACTAGCTCCCCTACGCACCTGGAGGCCCAAACCATGCTATTGTCCGCGCTAAATGGCTAGAACGAAACCCCATTAGCGCGGGCATGCTAGTGGGCGCGCATATG
Source organism: Nicotiana undulata (assembly GCA_005239495.1). Classification (NCBI taxonomy): domain Eukaryota; kingdom Viridiplantae; phylum Streptophyta; class Magnoliopsida; order Solanales; family Solanaceae; genus Nicotiana; species Nicotiana undulata. The sequence continues at coordinate 45,620 of MDKH01178146.1, read as the reverse complement.
GCGTAGTGTTTTTTAAAACGGGCATAACGTTTTGCAAAGATGTCCGTTCGGGCTCCATAATATATAGTTGAAAATCTATTTCAAAGACCTACAACTTTCATGATTTGGGGTTTCTCAGATTCCTTACACATTTTTACTAAACACTGCTGGAAGACGGATCTTTTGCAAACTTAGTCAATTTTGTCGAATCTTATGCACCTCACTTTCCATCTTGATTTGAAACAACTATTTTCACCCATATTTACCCCGATAGGACTTCATATGTCCAAAATATATTCTTACTACTCCTTTAACTCATTCATACCTAAGACGAATATACGGGGTATTACATTATATCCCCCTTGGGATCATTCGTCCTCGAATGATTGTCCTGATTGTAACTTCTGCTAACTCCGGACCTTAAACGGGTCTGGTGGAAACATGAACTTTCATAAGCACTTGCATACTAAATTGAATGAATACATGACTACTGAACCATTGATATGATGAACTGAATGACTACTGCGTTGACTGAATATTGGTCTGCCATGGATACATGAATACTGAACTAACATGGATATATGAATATTAAGTTGGCACAAATATTTGAGCATTGAACTATCATCAATATCAGAGTACTAAGCTGGCATGAATATCTAAGTATTGGACTGACATGAGTAGCTGAGTATTGAACTGACATGAGTATCTGAGTACTGAACTGGCATGAGTATCTGAGTACTGAACTGACATGAGTATCTGAGTATCGGAAACTTGAATGTTATAACATGACACGTGAAATACTGGTTGTACCACTGTTAATTCTGGTGGAAAAACACTAGGCTTTCTGCTGCTCGACTTTCACTTTTTGATAATTCGGACACTTGGCCATAAAGTTTGCGACATTCTTTTTCATGTCGTTCGACCAATAAATCTCCTTGGTCATGATGCATATTTGGGGGAACCTGGATGGAAAGAATACCTGGAATTATGGGCTTCTAACATGATCTTCTCTCTTTAAGTCAATCTATGTCTGGAACACGCAATTGGTCTTGGTACCTCAAAGTACCATCATCTCCCCCTTATTCAAAAGCCATCGTCTTATACTTGTGAATCTCCTCTCTCAACTGCAACACATAGGGACCATCAAATTGTTTCTCCTCCTCTTCGGCTACTAAGGGGGAACAAGTAATATTCTAGACAACAACTCTAGTATCTTTGGAGTACGCAAATTGAACTCCTAGCTGGGCTAAGAGGTGAATTTATTTCACCAGAGTTGTCTTATCTACCTCAATCGTGAGTTATACTTCCCACACTTGATTATCTTCTTAATCACTTCCTAAAAACACTTATAGAATTGTTGTGAACTAAGTCTTTGACATGTACTCTTAATTTTAGAGTCCCGTGCAATGGAACTACCCTCGTAACACATAAATAGGCATGATTTACAGCTTTTCTGTGATCACTTTATCATCAATAACTAAGTTCAGTGATCATTCTACTCACTTTGTGTTTCTTACACATGCTAGACATAATCCCTATGGTAATTATACAATTTTCCCTCACTACCAAACTGATTTTCTTTTTTCATATCCGATGCTAACCATTCGAGTTTCATCTGGACTTACTAATGGTTTTCACATTACCCATTGGACTAAAGGTCTTGCGGATCCTTCCCCCTTTTTCTTTGGGATCTAAATAACTTTCCTTATTGTCTGCAATTCTTTGCACTCTAGGTCAATGGCGACTCATCTTCCAACTTACTTATGAGAAATATATTTTTTTTTTAAAAACTAAATTATTCACATAACGGAAAGCTAATGTATTCACAACTATCATACACAATCTTAGTAATATAACTCTGCTTACACTGTCAATCTTGTAGAAATCACATTTCGATAATTCCTAAAGGCTATTCTTCTATAGCTTGATCTCTCACTGCTAGCTTATTGTTTTTCCCACTATCAGTGTACTTCAGATTTAGATTAAACTCTTTGGGTTCTAACACACGTTCGATATTTTAAATTTTCATCCACTCACTAGAGTTAACCATGCTAAGTAAATCAAATTGTACCTCTACTAGCTTTGCTGAAAGTGCTAATTCATTGTATCTACTCAAACATACTTACAATTCTTTTACTAACCACCTGCTAGCGTCATGTGTTCATGTTCTACTTGAATAAGTAAAGTGAAGCATAAGGTTATTTCTAACTTCCCTCACCATCCGCCCCTTTTCTACGGTTGCATATTTATCTCCCTTTTTTTGAACTATGTACATGGATCACACTTAGAGAAAGTTCATCTGTCTTAAACGAAATTGGAATGTCTAACCCTAGATTTTCTATATAATAAAAAATCATATCATACTATAAACATACGCGGTAATCACTTAGTCACATAATCTAAGGGGGAACTGTCTTATCTTTTATCTCACAGTAATAGCGGCTTCTTGCAGTAGTTCACTAACGTGGTACTTTCTAATTCTGATTTGTATAAATTTAAACAACTTAAAATCGTTCCCTGAAATTCACTATTGGCTTCTCTTGGTTCTCATTGCATACATCATATCTTCTAGTCATTTGCATGAGTTGTACGAAATCACATCTTTGGTAATAAAAAACGTTTCTGACCCTTAGGTATTTTACCCTTAGGCTCTTTTCTGTCCAAAACTATATTGACCAATGTTAGGGTCTGATATTTGAACTATCATCATCCCACATGTGGCTCCATTTCCAAGAATTAAAAGAAATTGTTCTCTAAGGTAAAACACATAAGGTTACCATACACAAACTTATTCTTCAGAGTATACCATCATCTGATAAATCACTTACTGCACCATCTGGTGAGTCTTGGTCTTAATCTAGATCTAAAATACGCAAAGATTTCACAATAACCACTGTTACTTAAATTTTCTCTTAGCACCCATAGGCATCACTGTATACTCACTAGTCACCAGAATTTTGATACACTGAATATTGGAAATCTGGTAACTGAATAACTAATAACTGGCATACTGAATAACCATAAACTTGCTAACTGAAAGGCTATATAACTGGTAACTGAGGTAAATTGATAACCATAAAACATAATGACTGCTTTTGTACTTTCAGATAAGGTTATGTTTTAATTTGTACTACTATCCATTGCATCCCACTTTTAACAACATCTCATGTCTCATTTGTTACCAACCTATACTCCATATTTATACCCCAATGGGAAATCATCATCTCTAGAAGCTTGGATGTTTCTTGCCCGTCACTTGGGAATTAGATACGTATGGAATTCAATAGGAATAGAAGGTTAAAGCTTCATGGCACGATCTAGAGCAGAAAGAAGTGAGACAATCCTGGATGCCTTGGTAGTTAACCATTTATATGAGTGGCCGGCACACACATATAAAGGAAACTCCACTGGACACGGCTTCATAGACTCCCTAGTACTCTTGAACCTAGTGCTCTGATACCAAGCTTTGTCACGGCCCGAACCTGGGCCTGGACGTAACACGACACTCAGTGCCTGACTACATGTGATCGAGCAAACCAACCGGCTGGATGAATCAACATGTGATATCATAACATACTGAATGCGGAAAATAAACTAACACATGCTGAGATACTGAAGGTGTAAATGATATAAATCAAAGTGCGAAAATACTAATACAATTCTGAAACATATTTATAGGCAACATGGCTTAATATGAAGAGCCTGCGACTCTGTCTAAATGTTACTCTAGTCTATGAAGCCTCTAATGAACTACTGAAAACACTGACTGTCTAAAATTAATGAAGAATGTAAGGTAATGATAATGCCCCGAGAGAACTGGGGATCACCAAATAGCTAGTACGAGAATCCTAACACTCTGAATCGTCAACCTGTAAATCATTACCTGCATCGTGAGATGCAGGTTCCGGGCAAAAAGGACGTCAGTGCATTTGAATTGCACTGGTATGTAAAGCAACTGAAAGAATTATAAATGCTGAAATAGAAACTAAGCTGATAATTGAGAATTGAGAATTGATGACTGAAATGATAACTGATAAATGAAATGATAACTAATAACTGTAACTGAATTGATCATAACTGGACTGATAACTGATAACTGAACTGATAGCTGATAACTGAAATGGTAATTGATAACTGAACTGAAAGGAAGTAAGGATCTGAATACTCCCCCTTCTGAATGATGAACAACCTGTTTATCTGAATAAGCTACGGCCTAGGGCCCAATATATATGTGCACAAGCTACGGCCTCAGGCCCAAGTATACGTATACATAACTACGACCTCAGGCCCAAAAATGCATAAATCATAAACTACGGCCTCAGGCCCAAACATGCATAAAGCATAAACTACGACCTCACGACCAAGTATGCATAAAGCATATAAACTACGGCCTCATGCCCAAATACAGGTGTTCAACATTCAGGAACTAAGAATCATACTGAAATACATGATACTGAAATACATGATGCTCAAATACTGAACCATACTGAGTTACATGATACTTGAATACTGAATAGAGCTAGACTGAGAATTGTATTCATGAATTGATTATGAAAATTGAAACTTCAACTATTTATGATATGCTGAGTAATCTTGACTGAGACTCGTGGGAATCAAAACCAAGTCTATATTGATTACGAACTGATTTCACAACATTCAGAATGAAAGTCATGAACGAGTTACGATGCTAGAGAATATAAGTTCTGCAACTATTCAAGGAACTAGGCTTAACTATATTTCGGAGGAAATTAGTAACGTCGTATAAGAAACGTATTGTAGGGAGAATCAATAACATTCCCAAACATAGAGAGTTAGCCTCACATACCTTAACTTCCTGCTCTTGAGCGTAATATAATATTTTCCAACCCTTTCAACTTTAATCTATAACAATGCAAGTCAAAGGGATTCCATATTAGCAATAATAGCCATATTTTGGTCAGTCATTTTATCAAACACTTGGTGGCATAAAGCTTCATAACCCTTCTTAATGGTGTTTCTATACCCAATAACCCATTCTTTTGCTCCTAGATAAATTCTAGAGTCTCAAATAGTTATAATCTACATTATTCTTTATCACCCATAAGGTAAACAACAACATTAACCAATAACCAATAATCAACACACCCAACCTATAACCGTTCATACTTTTCTATCAAACCCATCAACTCATGTCTCATGAACTAGGGTTTATAATTATTAAACCGATGTTAGAATCAATTAGAGGGTGAAGACATTACCTCTTTGAAGTTCAATCCCCTTGAATTCGAGTTCTAGGGTTCCTTCTCTCAACAACGATGTCCCAATCTAATATCTAATGATATGGAGGGTTTAGCCATGTTAATAAGATGTTGGGGAATCTAATAAGCTTGAAATCACCACTAGAACTTACCTTCGATGATGGAGGGACCTTTAAGGAGTTAGGTTTTTGAGAGTTTTCCTTCCTAGAGAATTCTTTTATGTTTTAGGGGTGTGGGGGACTAAGTAGAGCTTTAAAATAACCCCCCACTAGCGCCCCCACGCACCTGGAGGCCCAACCCGCGCTACTGGCCGTTCTAAATGGCCAAAACGAAACCCCATTAGCGCGGGCGCGCTAGTGGGCGCGCATATGGCGTAGTATTCTGTAAAATGGGCATAACCTTTTTCAAAGATGTCTGTTCGGGCTCCAAAATATATCGTTGGAAAGCGATTTCAAAGGCCTACAACTTTCATGCTTTGGGTGTTCTAAGATTCCTTATAAATTTTCAATTAACACTGCTGAAAGACGGATCTTCTGCAAACTTAGTCGATTTTGTCGAATCTTATGCACCTCACTTTCCATCTTGATTTGAAACAACTATTTTCACCCATATTTATCCCGATAGGACTTCATATGTCCAAAATATAACCTTACTACCCCTTTAACTCATTCAAACCTAAGCCGAATGTACGGGGTGTTACACAGACTCTTAATCTCATTCTTGAATTGTGAAACCTAAGCAACCTAGTGCTCTGATACCAAATAGTCACAACCCAAATTTTTAACCTTAGGGATCGTGATAGCGCCTAACACCACACTTGCTAGGCAAGCCAAAGTTAGAACTTATTTAATTAATTTCCATCAAAGTCTATTTAATTATAAACAAACCACTCAAAATCAAACAAAACTTATTAATTCCAACACATAAATTTATGAATAAAATAATAAAGGAATAATTAAGTAGATCCACTAACTAAATATATAACTATAAGACTACCCCAGGGTCTGGTGTCACAATTCACGAATGTAACGACCCGACCAGTCGTTTTGACCAATTTTACTTCGCTCGGTAGTTTAGGGCATGAGTAGCTCTATATGATGTGTTTTAACTTATGTGAATCGTCGATTTTGGTATTTCAGGTTATACGGAATTGATTTAGGAGAATGGTCTCAGCTAGAAACTCTAATTTTGAAAGGGTTGGCCAAATTTTTGACTTTTGAGTAAACGAATTCGGATTTGGATTTTTATGATTCGGTTAGCTTTGTTGGGTGAATTTAGACTTAGGAATGTTTCTGGAATGTAAATTGGAGGTCCGTCGTAGAATTAGGCTTGAATTGGCGAGAGTTGAAAATTTAGAAGTTCTTAGGCTTGAATTCGACGTAGATCTGGTGTTTTGGTGTTGTTTTGGGTGTTCCAAAGGTTCGACTAAATTTGAGTTATGTGATGGGACGTGTTAGAATGTTCGTATAGGGTACCAAGGAGATCGGATGAGTTTCAGATAGATTTGGGCTGCGTTGTGCTCGTTTTTCTTATGTTTCGACGTCGATTCTTCAAGCATAAATGATATCATATTGAACATATGAGCTTCGATTTCTGTTTTGAATGAATCATTAGATTCGTATCGTAATTACGGACTCGTAGCAAAAAGAATCGAAGAATTGGGACATCGTATGAGGATTTTATGGTCATTTTACCAAGGTTGCCAGATTTGCCAAATTAATAACGAAATTGCCACTGACGGCGTATTAAAAATCTGCACTATTTGTAAATCTTAAAACCTACATATCTCCTTCATTATAAGATCAAATTGAATGATTCAAAAGCCTAAATTGATTAGAATTTCACAAGGAATCTATTGGAAGCATCAAATGCGAGTTTAGGGATTGTTTGAAACAAGAATCAAGGCAGAATAGCTGGAAAAAATATACAAAACAAGGGTTTGTTCTTTCGGTCATATCTTGAGTTGGGGAGCTCGGATTTGGGAGATTTTTGAGACGATTTTAACCATATGGATTGGGGTAAGTGTTATCTACTCATTTTTTTGCTTATATTTCATAAATCCATCTTCCTTTTTGAGATTTGATTGATGTTTTCAAAGTGAAATTGAGCGATTAGGGCTTGAGTTTAAGAGACATTTTAGGGGCGATTTGAGGGGTCAAACGGACTACGATTTCAGAGTTCTTTATATGTACGAACTCGTGAGATGATGAGGATCGTATTGGTATAACGTTTTCCGAGTTCCGAGATGTGGGACCGGGGGTCGGGTTTTGACTAATTTCGGGTTTTGTGCATAAAGTTGAGATTTTTCGATTGGGTTTCAATCCTTTAGCTTATTTTGATGTTATGAATCTGAACTTGGTAGATTTGGAGCACTCAGAAGCTGATTCGAGAGGCAAGCGTGTTGCAGAGTAGCTTTTCGGGCTAGTTTGAGGTAAGTAATGTCTTTAAATCCTGTCCTGAGGGTATGAAACCCTGGACTTTACACCCTTTCACGGGTTTGGAGTGATGAACACACTGGATGACGAGTGTGGGGCGGGCACGAACTGGAATTTTGGGAAAATTGTTCCTTTTGAGGCAACTATTGAGTTGCAAAACCGCTTTTAAAGTATAAGTTCAATAATATTACTATGATTAGATATACTTGGGCTGTAAGCCATGTTTGGGGCCTAATGCCGATCTGTTTAAACCACTTGGGGGCTGTTTTATTGTTTTTCCTCACTTATAAATTATGCTTTTACACTCAGTATGTCTTGATAAATTATTTTGACACTCTGAGTTACTGATATTATTTCTTGAAATGAAATACTATTTTGGGTCGAGAACCCCGTTTATTCATGGCCCTAGTGGCATGTTGAGAGTGTCTGACTGAGTGAGGCCGAGAGCCTATATTATGAGGATATTGATGATATGAGTGATGCCGAGAGCCTATATTGTGAGGATATTGATGATACGAGTGAGGTCGAGAGCCTATATTGTGAGGATATTGATGATATGAGAGAGGCCGAGTGCCTGAGTGATGATTGCCATGATTTGGCTTATTTATAGCGCTTTGGCTGAAGGAGCCCCTCCGGAGTCTGTACATCCCAGTGAGCGCAGGTACCTACTGAGTGCGAGTGTCGAGTGCCGAGTGACGAGTGATTGGGAGGTAAGAGTGACTGTGAGGTGCTGAGGGAATATTTATGAGCGATGATTATGGCCCGAGGGGCAGTTTTATGATGATATTTTACTGAGTTTTGATTGTGATTCACTTCATTTTTCATACTGATATTTTCGGAAGTTTTAAGGAGAAATATTGGAAAAATATACTTGTTTCAAAGGAATTTTTTACGGAAACTGGTTGTCGATCTTATGTACACTTAATTGAGCCTTGGCATTTTACTGTTTTGTGGATTGGTGTATTTGTTGCTGTGTGTTTCTTATTATTCAGACTGTGATTTATTTTCATTACTACTGAGTTGGCGTACTTATCATTACTCCATGCACCTCTGTGTGCAGATCCAGGTACTGGTTCGGAGCAGTAGCCATCCGAGTTCGTTATCGTCAGCTTTTGGGATTTTGAGGTAGCTGTCCAACGTCCACAGCTTCCCCATTTCCCTTCCTTTATTAGTATTAGTATTTTATTCCTAGACATTTTTTATGACATTAGCAGAGTTAGTTTTATTCTTAGATGCTCGTGATCGGTTGACTCCAGTTCTGGGGGATTTGTTTAGATTGTTAGATTATTATTGCGGTTTAAAGACTTACCGAAATTTTCATACTCAGTTTGCTGGCTATTATTGATTTTTGAGAAATTATATTAAAATAAATGTGTAGTTATGTGATGGTTGGCTAGCCTAGTTCCACGATAGGCGCCATCACGACCTGTTGGGATTTGGGGTCGTGACAAGTTGGTATTGTTACACCCCATGTTTTCGTACGTGAGAGTACATCGTAAGTCAATTGATGTAAGCTCAGAAATAAGATTCTATTTGATGGAATATAAAGTAAGTTAATCATGTTACGTTGGAGGTTACAGATATTTAAGATCATGAATAACGAGTACCAAGAGGGTTGGAAAGCTTAGAAGCTAAACCAATTGAAGAAAATAAGTTTCGTCGAAAGTCGACGAGTTTGGAATGTTATAACATGTACTTTAGGGTGAGACTATGGTTAATTAAATTATAAGGAGGTTATGCTATGAGATCATTTTTATCGTATGGTAGTTGTGTTCTACATATTGAAGTCAAGCAAGTTGTGGAACAAACGTCGGCAAAGGTCTTCACAAGTTACACTCATAATATGCTGAAAATTAGGTCAAATGTAACTGAGATTTTATCCTAATATACTTGTAATTATGGGATTATATACCTACCAAATTGAATATCTATGAGTCTAGTTTCCAACGCATTAAACCGTTCATCGATACGACATAGGAGTAGACAGATATTTGCAATTTCGTGAGACTGCGCAAACATCATAAGTGACAAGTAGGTGGATCACTAGAGCTTTTTGAGCAATACATTTTATGTATTATATGAGGTCTTATTGGGATATATTATATACCAAATTTAAGGTCTTGGAATTTAGTTTCCAACTCTCTTAACCGTTCGTTCATACGACATCAGGATAAAAAGATATAAGCATAAGAAGATGGACCAATCCTAGGGTGCCAAGCTAGCACCTCTTTGACTTTTCCAAACTTGATATATATAATCATTAGGTCGGCTTTCTCTTCATTATTAAGCATAAAACGACCAGAGAACACCCATAAACATAACCTCAAGCTATCTACTAGGGTTTCAAAGAAGAATATCATCCCGGACATGAAATCGAGAAGCAATAACATCAAAACGATCCCTACGACGTAAGTGTCATTATACCGCATCTTCTTTTTCTTTGTAGTTAGAGTTTTGGAAGTTACTTCATAGTTAAGAAACGTCTAATATCTGTATTTAAGGGTTTAAATATAAAGGAAGTTTGATAAATGTGTTTCCTAATAGTTAGAACTCACGGGACAGTGATCGGAAGCCGTGAGTTCGAGTTATTTGACTTCTAGCGGACTGTTTTGTGTTGATATTGGGATGCGTGTTTTACTACTGTTTTGTGGAGTTTTTGAGGAGGAAGGGTGTGGATAAACACCATATAGATGTAGGGTTGTGATCTGGTCGTTTTTTGTAACATTTCCGGTTCGTTTGACACGACTACAGTGGTCGTCTTATGTGTGAAGTGATTAGGTTGTGTGTGAAATTTTTTGGGATGCTCAATATGATTATTATTGATGTTGTTTGGGCTGTTAAGTGATTGTTTTGACTTGTGTGAAGTCATACACATAGGGGAGGTGTTGTCCGTTTCATCGTAAAATAGGTTGTGGTCGATACATAATAGTTATGACGCTTAAACGATAATGACAGTGTCGTTTCTCTTATTGTAGATTAAGGAGTTGTGACATTTGCGTAGCTTGAGGTTGGGACAGTATATACAAGGTATGTGAGGCTATCCCTTTCCTTCTTTTGCACGACTCCGATTGTACATAATGCAATGAACGAGCTTCCAAAGATACTCTACTCTTAGAAGCTAGCAGTACTTACATTGTTTCCCTTCTTATGGAACAATTGATGTTGAGGTTGCTTCTCTTATTCTTATGTTATCAATGTTGTTGGTACTTCCTGATTCTTATAAGATTCTTGATGAAGAGTTAATCCTAATAACGTGTACGGAGAATATCGACCTTACGTCACTCCGAAAGGTTCAGAATATGATTCCAATGAGTCCTACATGCATTATATATATATGTAGCTATTTTACTCTACCGAGCCGCGCTATAGTCGGCCGGGTATGGCACCTATTGTGCAACCACTGATCAGTTGGGTTTACCGAGTCCTCTTTGAGGCCGGGTATGATATGATGATGATGATGCCCACAGAGGCGAATGTTCTATGATGATGATGATGCCCATAGAGGCGGATGTTTTAAAAAGATTATGTGTATATATATCATGCATTTCATGTTACTGTCTCTTAGAAGCACTCAGATGCTATAAGTTGTATCTCTTACATCTCTCTTTACATTACTGTTCTTATTTATGATTTCCTGCCTTACATACTCAGTACTTTATTCGTACTGACGTCCTTTTTATTTGTGGACGCTGCATGTCATGCTACAGGTCCTGACAGACAGGTAGACGCAGCTCCCCTACCACAGTAGGCTTTCCTGTTCAGCGGTTATAGGCGAGATCCTTTCTCCGGACTTGTCGTGGTCTTGGTATGAATTTTGTTATAGATGTTATGGGTATGTCGGGGCCCAGTTCTGGCTATGTTGTATTACTTATGCTCCTTTAGAGGCTCATAGATAGGTGTCGACTCATGTATAGTTTGGTATGCCTTGTTGGCTAATTTTTGTTGTATACTCTTTCATGGCAGCGTTGTAGCTCGTACCTTTTATGTAGTTTCTCAGCAATCTATTCATCCCATGTGATGTATGTTCATGATCCATATCTACCATTTTATTGATCTCGTTATCCCTTAAAGATAATAAAGAAGACTAGATAAAATGTACGTTAGTGCTCGGCAAATATGGCCCGGGGGCTAGTCATGATCCTCCAGTTTGGGTTGTGACAGGTATCAGAGCTGATATCAGTTTGAGGCTAAGCAGGTGAGTTTATTTCCCGCGGGGTGTCCTGAGGTTGTGTGATCCTTAGGTGGTTTTATAGCAAGTGCTCCTTTACCAGTAAATGTTATATGTTTTAAGTTGAGTTTAGATCGCTTATGGAAGTTGGCACGGATATTGCAATGGTGAATGCGAGATTGCAGATGATTTGAGATGTTAAATGGTTTGAGTTATATATGATCTTATGAAGGATTTAGTTGAATCTCATTGTGGTATGGCGGCGGTGTTAACATATGGGCATTGCGAGTTATTGAATGTTTTGATCTATGGCTTTGAGCCAAGTGGGGGAGGCTGCTGATGATAAGTTGGTTGCAAGATTATGCAAGGCATTGGGTTAAGTTCGAGGTATACCGGTGAATCAATTATGACATGCAGAGGTGGAGTCTGAGATAACTCGAGTAATGGGAATTTTTGGATACAGGTGGTAATGTACTCTATGGGTAAATGAATTTTATTGAATGATTGAGTTGTAATTGTAAGTGGTGTAGTGTGTGCGGGGTAAGAATTTGCTTGGTTGCTTCGAAATGTGGGTTACTTCCTAGTATGTTGGTGTGCAAATGGGGTCAGGTCGTTTGGTCTGTTTGATCAGTTTAATTGAGATTTGTGCAGAGTGGATAACTCTCGAGAATGATTCTGATGGATTCAAGGTTATATATAGCAATTGGGAATCTTCAAGGTGTGTATTTGGCTAGAACTGAGATTTGCGTGGAGGGTGTCAAAACTTTTGGCATTTTTACATTATCATGGATTCTATATTTCAGTATCAGGAAGGTGAAGGTAATGGCTTTAGATTCGCAGGAAGTCTCTTCAGGGTATGTGGTGCTTTGGGGATAATTGAGAGAGTATCCAGCGGCTTATGAGCCTAAGACGGTATGATTTTATGCTTGGGTTTCGTGTGGTGAGTCTGGATTGAGAATTTCGGTATTATGGAAAGGAGAAGTATCAATTCGAAGGTAAGTCATAAGGAACTTGGACAAATAGAACAGATTGGTAGTAGGTCGGATCAGCATGATAAGGGATCTGGTTAGTTCTTTGGGTGTTTACGAGGTAATGAGTTGTTACAGGTGTTTCTTAACAATTCTCTTGGGATTCGGTGGCATGCGTAGCTTGGTTGAGTTAGAAGGATTCATTCCTGACGGTTTGGTGTCGTACAATTGTGATTCAGAGAGTTCTTGATGGTTTCTACCACGGTTAGAGATGTATATTTTCTACTGGCGTGAGGGCCATGTGATGTATAGTGATTTTGCTTCGAAATGGGATCAATGGAAAGTTCTTGGCTAGCTGGGTACGTAGTTGTTTGTGGCTCAGAGGGGAGCATGAAGTCCTCATAATTATCATAGGGTAGCATGGAGTATGCGGCATGTTGTGTAGAGTTGAGAACTGCATATGTGAGGTCACGGTTAAGTTCTGGAAGAAAGGTCAAAATTCTTAGGCAGTAGTGACAATTTCAGATGACTGGGTAGATGATATCACTATTGAGTGGCTTGATTGGGGTATACATTTCAGAAAAGGCAATGTGTGGAGTTAAGGGTGCTTCATAAGTATTGCGACGCTCTCTTGTTAGATCGACTGTTGATATTCGAGTTTTCTTGGTGATACAGGAGAATTATAGGTGTATCCCTCATGGGATGGCAGAGTATTAGAGGTGTGTTGTATATTCGAGCGTTAGAGTTGAGATGAGATATGGCAATTCATGCGCTTCATGTGCTTCGAGACTGAGAGTTCTCATGGACGGTTTATTTTGTGGCTATGGACTGTGAAGATGCGGGCAGAGCTAGTGAGATGTTAGTATGTGCTATGGTTCAGTCATTGTGAACCTTCGGTGGGTTATCTATCGATTACGGGTAGTCGGAGTTGATTTAGAGTTATTGGTAAGCCAGTATGGGTGTGTGTTTTGCACCGAGTCGGAATTGTTGACTCCGAATTGCTATTGTTGAGGGATGTACCATTTGATTGTCATTGAGCTTATTCGTGTTTTTGAGTGATCTATGAGTTACCTTTCAGTGTTGCGGGGAGTTGTGATTGTTGGTTATATGTGCATATGGTGCAGTTCTATGTGGGATTTACATCGAGAATTGAGTAAGGCAAGTAAGTGGGTGTTGCTGGATTGAGACGTGTTGGTTATGTTCTATTACGTTGTATGGAAGGCTCTTAGCATAGGGTCGTGATGGTACTTGTTTATGGCAGGATAATCCTTTTTTTGTGAATCTTTTCTATGATTTGAGTTCGTGGATTATTGCTATTGAGTGCACGAATTGCATAGGTTATGGATTTGGACTGTATTGGTGTGTCATGTCATTAGAGGGGTCGTGTTGGATGAGAAGAGGCTATTGGGCCTAGAATGGATACTATCAGAGTTGACTTCAGCATGGTTGGAAGGATGATATCGGAAGTTGGCTTAAAAATATGCCTTAGTTCCTGTCGGAGAAGGGGAAGTTTCATGTCTGACTGATCGGACGAACGGTTGCTAGTTTCTACGCGTTTCTCTCATCATCGGCACTATATGGAAGTGTTAGAGCAAAGCATTTCTTGATAAGAGGTTATGTACTGGTATTAGGTTGTTTTGAGCAGCTATTGTGATTAGGGGTTGTCGTTATGAGTGTTTGAGTCATGCGGTATATTATGTGATTACATATTGGGTTACATATATGGCTTGATACGGCGTGTTCAGATTTTATTTAGTTTATAGGTGTGGAATTTTGATCATGTAAGTATTTCATAAGTGTGAATTTGGTTTTAAGGTTAGGGGTCAGGTGGAATTATGGAATTTCAATTATATGTGTTATCGGATCTATATGGGATAGGGTGACGTGGGATCACCCCAGGTATTGTGCATGGTAGGTTTCACGCCAATTTTGGTGGTTTTGGAACAACTCTGAACACGTTCGAGGACGAACGTATGTTTAAGTGGGGAAGGATGTAACGACCCGACCAGTCGTTTTGACCAATTTTACTTCGCTCGGTAGTTTAAGGGCATGAGTAGCTCTGTATGATGTGTTTTAACTTATGTGAATCGTCAGTTTTGGTATTTCAGGTTATCCGGAATTGATTTGGGAGAATGGTCTCAGCTAGAAGCTCTAATTTTGAAAGGGTTGGCCAAATTTTTGACTTTTGAGTAAACGAATTCGGATTTGGATTTTTATGATTCGCCAAGTGGCTAAAATGACATGGGCCACTCAGAATCAAGCAAGAGAGTTAGATTGTCCATCCTCTACAACTATAAATAGAGGGGTTACATAACTCTCATGATATTCAGAGTTAGAGAAGAACACTCCGCAATTGGTGAAGGCATCCACAAACAGAGAGATCAATCATCAAGTGCTTAGTTCTTCAACAAAGGAGTGATCAACGGAGTTTTTCCCGGAGATCAACCCGTAACAACAAAGTTCTGCTCGACGTTCTTGGCGGTTACATACATCACAAGAAGGTTTGCATCATCCTACATTCAAGAAAGACGCTTCTCAAGCCCTCGAATCACGGAGAATTTTAGAGAGGAGAATCAAGAGATACATAGAATTGTACTCATAAATATTTATCAATAAAATCTCTTTTTCTTCATATTACTTTTGTTGCAGTTTATTTTTCGGACTACGAAAATTTGTTGCGAACAAATTTTGGCATGCCCAGTGAGACCAATTCTGCTCTTCCTCTCTCCTTTTTGCAAGTTGAAAACTACAAACTTCAGATCTACCGCTACAATGGCCTTCCGCAAGTGTGATATTTCATGCAAAGATGCTATTGCTGCCGCGTCTGCTGAGCTCAATCATGTTGGCCCAATCACTCGAAGAAAGTTCAAGGATAGCGGCTTGGATGGAAACAAATACTTTGCCTCCTTGGAGATGGCAAAGAGGAGCAGTCTCACACGACGTCTGCAACCTCAATCTTTGGGGGCAACACCCCATTCTCGCTATTTGACGAATTTTCTCAAACAGCCTCCAACCTTGGGAAATTTGAGGATTTGGTGGATTCTCCAGTTTCAACGAAAGTCAACGCCTTAATGACTGGCGCAACTAACATGGATGAGAAGTTTTCCGTGATGGAACAGACTATTGAAGTCTTGAAGAAATCTGTTAAAGACAAAGACCTTCAAATCGCTCAACTCATGAACAAATTGGAGGTCTATGCACCTAGAGAGTCGAGCCACGTCCCTCCTCGTTCACCTGACTCTACCTTGCAAAAACGGATATTGAGGAATCACTTGCCAAGTTCAACATTCAAAAGGAAAACCAATCCACTTCAGTTGTAGCGTTATCTGTCCAACAATTGCAAGACATGATAACAAACACTATCAAAGCTCAATACGAGGGACCAACACAAAGTTCGTTGTACTATTATAAGCCTTATACTAAGAGGATTGATTGTCTAATCATGCCAACCAATTATCAACCACCAAAGTTTCATCAATTTGATGGCAAAGGGAACCCAAGGCAACATATGAGCGATGATTATGGCCCGAGGGGCAGTTTTATGATGATATTTTACTGAGTTTTGATTGTGATTCACTTCATTTTTCATACTGATATTTTCGGGAGTTTTACGGAGAAATATTGAAAAAATAAACTTGTTTCAAAGAATTATTTTAGGAAAACTGGTTTTCGATCTTATGTACACTTAATTGAGCCTTGGCATTTTACTGTTTTGTGGATTGGTGTATTTGTTGTTGTGTGTTTCTTATTCTTCAGACTGTGATTTACTTTCATTACTACTGATTTGGCGTACTCATCATTACTCCCTGCACCTCTGTGTGTAGATCCAGGTACTGGTTCGGAGCAGTAGCCATCTGAGTTCGTTATCGTCAGCTTTTGGGATTTCGAGGTAGCTGTCCAGCATCCACAGCTTCCCCATTTCCCTTCCTTTATTAGTATTAGTATTTTATTCCTATACATTTTTTATGACATTAGAAGAGTTAGTTTTATTCTTAGATGCTCGTGATCAGTTGACTCCAGTTCTGAGAGATTTGTTTAGATTGTTAGATTATTATTGCGGTTTAAAGACTTACATAAATTTTCATACTCAGTTTGCTGGCTATTATTGATTTTTGAGAAATTATATTAAAATAAATGTGTAGTTATATGATGGTTGGCTAGCCTAGTTCCACGATAGGCGCCATCACGACCTGTTGGGATTTCGGGTCGTGACAACGAACCACTAAGAATTCTACAAATAATGGGCTAAAAGAATTAATATATATGTTTCGAATATAATAAAACAATGTCTATAAAGCTAGGAGAAGACTCCAGAAATCTGTGGACGCCAGCAGATCTACCTCGTGTCTTCGAATGATGAATGCGGGCTACTAAGATCTCCTAACGTTGGCCGGTACCTGGATCTGCACAAAAGAGTGCAGAGTTTAGTATCCGTACAATCGACCCCATGTACTGAGTAAGTGCCGAGCCTAAGCTCGACGAATTAGTGACGAGGCTAAGGTGGGACAACGTAACATAACCTGTAACAATATATATAACAAATCAAGAAAACAATTCTAACCAAAACAAGAACAATGAACTGCAACAATAAATATAATAACTCAGTTGCCTTTTTCAGGCCTCAGCTATAACCAAATTCTCACATAAATTTCCAAAAATTTCCGAAAGAATCTTGACTTTAAAAATAGAAGTAGGTGTAAAATACGTAAAGTAGTAGAGTAAAGCAGTGATTTTTCAAATCTTTACTTTTTCTTGAAAAACAATCAGTAAAACATAGGTGTCCTCCCTTATTGCTCCTTATTACGGCGTGCAACCCGCTCCCACATGTCCACCCTTATTACACCTCCCTATATATATCACCCTTATTACACATATTGTAGCGTGCAACCCGATCCCACATGTCCACCCTTATTACTCCTTGTTGCGGCGTGCAACCCGCTCCCACCAGACATATCATATCAGTTTATTTATTTATGAAAACTTTCACAATTCAGGAAAATCCTTTCACAATATTTTTGTCTCAACAATTCTAAACAGAAATCGATATAACTCATAAACTTCATCAAATATCATTTCATAATGAAACCAACCAGAACATGTGTAAATATCGTAACGCTGTCATTCAGCTCAATCGTTATGTATCATAACAAAACTAAGGATACAACCAACGCTTCTAACATGCTTGAAACAATACTTGACAGTAATTTAATAAAACCAAATAGCCATGTAAGCCTCGATGATCATAAAACAATTAAGCTAGGAAGAAAATAATTAGAAACGGGGAAGGGATCATGTTAAACAGATAATTTGGTAGTGTATAGGCATTCGTCACCTCACCTATACACCAACACAAGCGATTTCACATAATAATCAGGTTGAGGATTCATATTCTCTTAAGTCAAGGTTAAACCAAGCACTTACCTCGATCTCACAAGCAATTCCTTGCTCTGGCACTGTCTTTGCTTTAGAATTTGCTTCTAATCCGCTAGAATCTAATCATAATTGGCTCAATGTCATCAATCATAGCCTAAAGGAATCAACTTTATTGAAAAATTATGGCTTTCCTATGTTTTCTTACCAAAATACAAAAATCGACCCCGGACCCGCTTGGTCTAAACTCGAGGTTCGGACCAAAACCCGTATACCCAATCTCCCCCGAGCCCGGATATGCAATTGGTATTGGAATCCGACCTCAATTCGAGGTCTTAATTCTCAAAATTTGAAATTCCTAAGTTCTACCCAAAAACCCAATTTTTACCATGAAAACTCTAGAATTTTGGTTGTAATCTTGTTAAAAGTTGTTAAGAATTGAAAAGCATTAGTTAGAGATCACTTACCAATGGTTTGGAGAAGTTTGCGTCTTTGGAAAATCGCCTATGGAGGTTTAGGGTTTGAGAGAATTGAAAAAGAAGTAAAAAAACCTGTCAAAAATCTGATATAACAGGTTGCGGGTCTCGCATTTGCGAACCTTGTGATTTTTTAGGTTTATCGCAAATGCGATAGATGTCGCATTTGCGATAAAGGGGGAAATCGCATTTGAAACTCAAAATCTCGCATTTGCGGGATCTGGGGATGGCCCAGGACTTCGCAAATGCGAAGCCTGATCTCGCAAATGCGAGATCAGAGGCCTGCAACACCAGATTACAGTTGTTGGGAAATTTTTCTAAGTCTAGACACTCTGTAGCCTACCCGAAACTCACTCGAACCCTCGGAACTCCAAACCAAACATGCACGGAAGTCTAAAAACATCATACAAATGTGCTCGTGCGATCAAATCATCAAAATCTACATATTTAACCTCAAAACTCAAGATTTCATTAAGAACACTCAAATTTCTAATTTTTCAACCAGATGTCCGAATTACATCAAATCAACTTCGATTCTCATCAAATTTCACAGATAGAACCTACATATCATAACAAACTTATTCCGGGCTCCGAAACCAAAATACGGGACCGATACCAACAATTTCACATATTATTTTATTTCTTTATTTCATGTAATAACTAGCAAAATAATTTTCTTCAAAATTGTTTTCTAAGGCTAGAGACCTCAGAATTCAATTTCAGGTATACGCCCAAGTCTCATATTTTACTGCGGACCTCCTGGGATCGTCAGAACATAGATCTGGATCCGTTTACTCAAAATGTTGACCAAAGTCAACTAAAATCAAATTTTAACTCTAGAAATTACTATTTCTCATAATTTCACATAAAAGATTTCCGGTTTTATGCCCAGACTACGCACGCAAATCGAGGTGATTAAAATTAGTCTTTTAATGGCTAATAAGACTAGAACTAGGTCATCACAGAGGTCATCCCATAGTAGGATTTTACGCGGTTAAAGTAAGTAACACTTTTAACTCTGGCTTTGAGGGTATAAACACGGAGAATTTGATATCATGTGATTGTTTGGAGGTGATACCCACGCTAGGTGAAGGGCGTGTGGGTGTACGCCTCGAGGGATTGAGACTTGGTCTTTCCCGTGAGGCTGTGAGGCCTAAGGATCATGCTTAGGTTTTATTCATGCTCACATTAATTATATTCAGTCATAGAAATTATTGTACATGTTTACCTCAGTCTCTGTTATTTGTTAATATGTTGTGATACTTGATGTGGGTTGTGTGTCGCACCCCCTTTTTTCCCCAAACTTAAGTGCGGAGAAATCGGGTTTATGACATTTTGGACAACTCCTTTAAAAGGAAGAAGTTTAAAGAAAGGGTCGCCACCTAACGATTTTTGATGGTGCATTAGGGCACCTTGAGTAATTAACTCATGAAACTAGTTTGCGTTACCAGAGATTGGGTAAGGGCTTGAAGTTATCCCCAGGGGAAGGTATTAGGCACCCCTCAGGATCCACAACTGTGGGTCCCAGCCAAATGGTTTGGTGAATTCGGATAATAAACAAATAACAAGTAAGGCTCATATAAGAGGGGATTTCAAACAAGTATAAGAGTTTTTACTAAAAGTTGAAAGATATCAAAAATAAACATTTGAGAAAAATGTCCTAGGTTTAAAGAAATACGGATCACATCAATGCAATACCCAATAGGCAGAGCTACACGTGGTATTAGCCCACCGGTCATCATATCCATATTCTACCATTTCCCACCCCACGAAGGTATTTAAAATGTGTGTTGGTCACGAAACTTATTGCGTGCTATTACCCGTCCCATTCCTATCAGTCCTGGAGGAGGCTAGGACTACTATTCCTATAGGGTAGGTACTAGGCTGAACCCCTAGGTTTAAAGGACAAAATTCTAAGCGACAAATAAAACAGTTAGGACTGCAAATATGGGGAACACACAGAAGTAGATACGAGGCTCATATATCCCTCCACAAATTATACACATGAATAGCACGACTCAAACACAAATGAGGTCTCGAATTTCAGAACCTAAAGCAGGATGTTTAAGTGAGAATACTACAGTAGGACAATATGATTACTGAATTTCAGAAGCAGTATTTTGCCAGTTTTAGACTTCTTATAATTAGTCAGCCAATGCACATAAACAATTTTTCCAGTTTTGATAAACTAAGTACCTAAGGCTTGCCTAGGCGTGTTAAAAATACTCCAGTTACTCTGTTTTAGCCTTTAGAAAATAGTAAATAGGCAGGATGAATCTGTTTTGAAATTGGTCGTAACGAGGAAGTGAGTGTTCAAACGAGTATGGATGCAGGTCCTAAAATAAGATATCTAAATGCAGGCAGAGTGTAGAATGATGCACACCTATGCAGGATTTTCTAAATGCAGGGAACGTTTTCAGCAGTCAAAATCTATTTTTTAGCGAGATTCATTTATTAACCCATTTTTTGGACTCGAAACAGGGCGTACATAGGCGTCATTTGTTAAGTTGATGAACCTAGCACATGATTTCTAACTGTTCAATGAAGTATATTTTAACACATGAGTTTGGCATAGATAACATGAACATGATAAGAATGAAATCTTAAGGTAACATGGTCTCTAATGCAAATATTGACAGTTAATGTTTTTAACCTAAAACAGGATTTCTAGATGTAGTAATCGTGAAAATGCAGAGGCAGTAACATTATAACGTCCTTTTATTGTTATTTAACTGTGAACAGGATTTCTAGATGAACATGAGTATGGTAGAGATGCTGAAATAGACAGGCCTAAAACATGTTCTCTAATGCATGCATAGCAAGTACTCCTAAGCACGGTGACTATTGCGCACATATGGAAAATATATCCTATAGCATGGTTTCTACCCATAAATATACTAAGCATGCATAACCCCACCCATTTCACTATCCAACACCAGAGTCGTTTTTTACAATTAATTATTACAGACCATCATTGCACAAATTACATAAGTAAATAAGAAAATCAAGAAGTTATACAATAGGGAGCCTAACAGTAGGCCCAAGTCCATATCCAAACATGCCATATGCCATGACCTTTGTAACCCAGGTGTGTCAGAGTTCCTAAGGACCTCAGAGGATCCCAGGCAGTGCTCACACCCAAGTTTCCTAGCCGGGAATGAGTAAGTTCAGTGTGGAATACCAGCCTTGTGTGTCAGAGTTCAATGTGTACTCAAATGGTCCCCAAGGCAGTGCTCACACGAAGGGGGCTGAACTTAGAGACTAAGAGTAGTGAGATGTGCTTATAGTTTTAAAAGAATTGAGTTGAAAAGGTTTTTCTGAAATTGTTTTGAAAGACAGCTTTAGAGAACAACACAGGAGTTTGTAAAAACCAGTTTGAGGAGGAAAAGAAACAACTCAGAAAAGCGTACATAGTTCAGGAAGCAAACACAAGCAGGGGAAAGGGGGTTGGGGTAAAGTAGTGAGAACATAATGGCATCCAAGTTAACATCAGAGAAGTCTCACAAGACTCAAATAGTTACAGCCATAACAAATGTATTCATGCTAAGAGTTTAACAGTATTAGATTGGGGGGGAGTATCACATAGAGACACACATCAGGTTCAGGATTATATAGCAACTAAGTATCATGAATACATGCTTATAGTGTTAGGAGTCAGGCAGATTCATGATGAAAACATATAAGAAAACACTGGACATGCTGAAATAAGAGGAAGAGCAGTCACATAGATAAAACAGGTAGGCTAGTTTCATAGGAATCAGGCAGAATCATAGTGAATCATACAAGGAAAGCAATAGACATGTTAGACTAAAAGGAAAGGGGAATCCCATAGACAAGTAGACATGCTAAAGATAGAGGGAAGGAGAAATCTCATGGACAAAGAAAATATGCTAATTGCAAGGCAAGCAGCAGAACCATGTAGAAGCATAAGAGAAATAACATGAACCTTAATACAAACAGAAACATATTGAGTTGGATGCTATAAACTTAAACTAGAAACATACCAGTCAAGAATGAGAATAGAATAACAAGGTGCAGAGAAGTAGAGCAATAGGACAGTAGTATGCAAAACAACAGAGCAACAATAAGTTACTCAGTCTTGGTTTTCAGCCGACTGAGTAGCCAATAATCAATAAGAGAAGCAAGAGAGAATGTATAGGAAAGCAAGAGAGAGTTCAGAGCAATATGAGTGTTCTTTGTGTGTGTGTGTTCGTATGTCTCTTTTTTTTATGCTAAAAAGAGTAGAGTATTTATAATTCTGAAAATGAATCAAGAAATAAGGTAAGGAGTACTAATCTAACATAATTATGGAAATGATACTCAATCAGTATCAATTAAAGACATGGACTCCCTTTAATTAGGGAGTCAAGTTCAAACGGGACAATCAGTGTTAAATAAGGGAAAAGAATCAACTATAAACTGATTTTACCCCCCAATAGGAGTAGTAACATCATGTAGCATACAATAAAGGCCAAGTACATAGCACATAATTAAGGAAAGTAAAACTGATAGCATATTCATAAGGCAAAGTATGATTTTAATTCTAAAAATTAGTCGAGGGAATCTCGAATGCAATTAAAATCACAGGGAATCAAGTATAATCAGGGAAAGTATCACATAAGTAAGAAAACATTGAAAATCAATAGAAGGTTTTAAGGAAAACACATATAGGTTACATTCTTGAGAAAAGATGTCACAGATCACAGAATCACTATAGGATGCTATGTAAAGTCTGTACAGCAAGTAATCGAATTTATCAAGCAATGACTAGCACGAAAATCAGGGAAAACCTTAGGCAAGTAGTATAACAAATTGAAAACCTTAGGAAAAACAGGAATCACACAGGTTCATAGACGAACATGGAGGTTAAACATAATAGAAACACAGAGGCAATGCACCTTAACAACAACAACAAGATAGAAGTCATAGAAGAGCATAACATTTATGAGAAGTAAAAGCTCAAACAACATATTAGTCACAGATAGATTCAGAGTTTTAGGGAATACTTAGAGTTTTCAGTAGAGCAAGTCAAAAATGAAAGGCATCTTGAATCAGTCGTTAAATAACAGAACAAAACACATAATAATACTAAAATTAAAAGCAAAAAATCGTTTTTGAAAGAGGTTTTTGAAACCCTAGTTTTTAAAATTGAAAGATCGTTTAAAGATGGAAGTTTTTCAGAGAAAACATAGAAAGAAGCTTCATAATACTGTAGATCTAAAGTAGATCTAGAATAAATCAAAATACATAGGGTTAGGGTTTCGTGGAACCCAGAGAAGTAGGAAGAACCTCAAAGACGCCGTCGGCTTAAGCCGGAGAAGGTTGTAGTTTCTTACTCAAACGGCCGGTGAGGCCGGAAAGTGGCATGCGACCATGGGAGGCAAGAGAACCGCTCCAAGTTCGTCTGAGGACCCCAGGGCATCACTGGACCGGTGAGAGGTGGGTAGACAACCAGGAGATGATGAAGAACCAAGGCTTCCGGTGAGAACCAGCCGGAGAAGATGGACACACCCCATCGGAGGGGAGAAGCCAAGGAAGCTTCTAGAGAGATATAGAGAGTAACAGAGAGAGATAGAGAGAGAACGAATCTTGGGAAAATGAGGGGTCGATTGGGGTAGTGGTAGGAGTTAATTATGGTAACCAGTAATCTGGGCCGTTGATTCAAATTGATCAACGACTCAGATTAATCATAGGGTTGGGCCGGGTAGGAATTAGATTTTGGGCTGGGTTAATTGGGTTAATTAAATTAGGTAGGTTGGATCTAATTTAGGCTATGTTTTAAATAAAAATGGCTAATTGTTAAATACCCATTAAAATCAAATAAATAAATAATAAAATAGCTAATAATTATACAAAATAAAATTAATGCTACAAAGATGAAAATTAAGGTAATTAGCTAATATTAAAATATAAAATGACTAATTATCGAATTAAAATAGCATAAATGTATAATTAGGCTAAAATTACAAAATTTGTGTAATTATAGCAAATTGGTTAATTTGTGGAATAATTAAATCCTAATAGGATTAAAAATAAAATATTGTGCAGGGAAACACTTTGAAATTATTTATAATACAATTTATGAATAATCATTGAATATAAAATACTAAATAAATAGGAAAATAAATTGATAAAAATATGGAAAATTATGGAAAGATACCAATTATTATAAAAAGTGATTTTGAAGGTATATATACAAGTTTGAAAATAATTTTGAGGAAAAATTGGGTATCAACACTGTGTCCCCTTATTTGTTGACGATGGTGAGACTAGTGATGTGCATGATTGAGTGAGACCAATGGCCTGATTGTGAGGATATTAGTACCATAGTCGTGAGTTATCTGCGTAGCACATGAGTTGACCATGCGGGTCCAGGTATTGATACCATAGAGCGTAAGTTGTCCGTGTAGCACGTGAGTTGACCGTGCGGATCCAGGTATTGATATGATGGCCTGGTTGTGAGGATATTAATACCATAGCGCGTGAGTTGTCCACGTAGCACATGAATTGACCGTGCGGGTCCAGGTATTGACATCATAGCGCGTGAGTTGTCCGTGTAGCACGTGAGTTGACCGTGCAGATCCAGGTATTGATATGATGGCACGTGAGTTGTTCGTGCTTAACACTTGGACTTTGGGAGGCCCTCCGGAGTCTGTACACACCCCCAGTGAGCGTAGAGTGTTGAGTGTATTGAGTGTTGAGTGTTGAGTGATGGAGACATTGTTGTGAGGTTGCATTTACTTTTGTTGTTGCTGCATTTATCTGTTAAATTTCTTTGTAGCATATACTGAGTTATGGAATTTACCTTTTATTCATGTTTATTGTAAATTGTGAAAATAAATAATTGGACTGTTTTGCTTAGCTCGTCACTACTGCTCATTTCCTTAGTTATTTCTGTTACTACTGAGTCGGTTGTACTCATACTACATTCTGCACTTTATGTGCAGATCCAGGTGAGTTATAGCGCGGCGATCGTTGAGTTCGGGCCAGCTATCTGTGGAGATTGGAAGGTAGCTGCAAGCGTCCGCATGACCTTGTTACTCCTTTTGTCATTTCTTCTTTTGGACAGTTAGACAGTTTATATATCTTAGTTCATAGTTTTAGACGCTCATGACTTAGTGACACCCCGATGTTTGGGGCTCATTTCCGTACTTTTATTTAATTATATTTAGAGTTGATTTAATTTATGAGAAATTTAAATGTTGAAAATATTTTATTAAATTCTTATAATCTATTTAGTAGTAATATTTTAGGAAATAGGCTTGTCTTGTAACACGATAGGCGCCATCACGACCATGGTAAGATTTTGGGTTGTGACAACATAAGCAAGGTCACTGGTCAGAAGGGTTTATAAGAGTTTTTTCGGAACAAGTTGAGGTGACTTTATGAAACTTCGAGGGTACCGGATCCGGATGTCAAAGGGGACAAGTAGAGTTGTTTGTTAGGCTATTTTGCCAACAAAAAAAAAGAATTTCTTTTATTTATTTGTCCCCATTTTTCAATATTTATACTTTGAAGAGTAACATATTGATACCTGAGAGACGATTCAACATTCTAAATAGATTATCAAATCTTAAATATGAAATTTGGAATTGATATCATTTTTTTAAATATATTTCTAAACATTATATTCCGAAAGGAAGGAAGAATAAAAAAATAAGGACAGTTGAATGTGGCCTATCAACAAAAAAGAGAGGTATTTTAACATGTCAAATAACACTAAAATATTTGGTCATGAATTACATACTCGGATCTTCCTTCGCTATAATTAATTCATATAGATTTACTAGTCATTTAAAGAAAAAGATTTTATTAAAAATCATACTTAAAATGGATTATAAATTACTCACCTAAATTAAAAGATAACAACACACTTTATGAATAAGCAATTATTTCTTTTCATGAAAGTTGAGTTAGATTCCTACAATCTCCATACACTAATATCAGCAAAATCTTCTCCAATAATGCAATTAATATTGTATGCTATAAAATAGTTCAATCATTCAATCATGACTCAAAAAATATATGAAAAATGAATTTTATGAAGACATTATTAGTGATATTCTTTGTCTCTCTCTCTTTAGTAAATCCTTCTTTGGGTGATTTGATTGAAGATGTTTGTCGAAAGTCCTTTGACTACAAGTTATGTGTCAAATCTCTTAGAGCGGACCCTAAGAGCTCTTATGTTGATCAAAAAGGCTTGACACGTATTATGCTTCAATTATCTTTATCTAAGGCTAAGAATATTTTATAATGAAGCCTTAATTCTATGGAATCAAACAAAAGAAGTCGTTCTCAAGCAATGCCTTCAAATTTGTAAGGACAACTATGATGGAGCAGTGGATCACATTACATCTTCTATCGAATATTTAGATGCAAATGAGTTTTTCTTTGCTGGGAGTTTTGCGATAGATGCCTCGGATGATTCAAGCTCTTGTGAAGAATCGTTCACCCAACCGCCTATTCGCAAGTCTCCATAAAAATCAAAGAATGACGATTTTGTTCATTTTGTTGAGACAACAGTGACTTTGATACACTTGTTAAACAATTCGTAAACGCATCTCTTTTAGCGTTGCTCCCTAAAACAAAAGCTTTAGTGAACCAGGATAAACAAGCTTTCAACATAATTATAAGATGTTGTCATAATTACTACTTAATGATTTATCCTAAATTTTGCTTTACAAGTTATGATCTCCTTTGTCTTTTTACCTTCGTATTCAATCTTTATATTAAATTCCCAAAACCAAAATTTATATTGTTTAATCGAATGTTAAATTAGTTTCTATAACCTAAAATATCATTAAGAATAATTAGCACAATTAACAAGAATTTTAAGAAAAATCATGTTGGATTGGCCCAAATCGAATAATATAACATTATGTTAAGAGCATCTTCCTACTAGTTGAGCACAATAACTAATTTAGGTAAAAAAACATTTTATGCAAAGGAGATTCATATTGTATTTTAGATGGAGTCATCTACAGAGCTAAGAATCTTACCTTTACTTAGAGAGCGGTAGCGGTACCATGCTCTTTCGTGCTCATAGGTTGACTCATTTATGCATCCCGACTAAGGTCTCACAAATGTACACTTCCCTTATGCATCCAACCGCTTCACTAATGTGAATAGGTTATACATAAGGGTAGGTTGGTTATATACTCTTATGCGCCTTCCTTCTTCGAACCTTTTGGTATGTATTGCCCCTAACTATAGATCAGATCTACCAGACAAGAAACTCAATTCCGCACTGCTGCTGAGTCGTCGGACTTATCCACCAAGGGATTCGTGGAATTTCTGTAGATTGCGTTGGGGAAAATCTACCAAAGCTAGGATTTGCCGTAGTTTCGACTACAATTTCGATTAGTAAATAAAATAAAATAAAATAAAAGTAAAAATAAAAATGTATAATTTTTTTATAATTGTCCAACCAGCCTGACAACTATTATTGGTAAAGTTTTTATGTCACCACCTCTATCGTACCAACTACAATTCCGACTAAATTAGTCATAAAAAATTGCATAAATTTATTACATTTTGTCCGACTACTTTTCCAATTATCTTATGCAAACTTCTGTGTTCTAATATTGATAAATGGTGAAAAGTGCATGTTTTGAGTGTGTTTATGTATTATTTCTTGTGTGACTTCTGGAAGTTCACATCGCTTTTGAAGTGAAAATATGTTCATTATGTGTTTCTTATGTGTGGGAACAAACTTGCGCTGAAAAAGATCAAATGGGAGGAACATTAGCGAAGAAAAAGCTGAAGAGAAAAGTCATGGACAACGAAGCGAGGTTGACTTCGCCAGACCAGGACCGGAGAAAAAAAAATCAGGTTTTCCAACCCAAAATAGAAAAAGGAAATTCAGCCCATACAAACCCTAATCACTATAAATACATCATAAAACGTGATTTTTAGGGGAGAGACACTACTTTGGAAGGATAGAAGACTTTAGGGAGGCAAGAACACATGAGGAGCAAGAAGGAGAAGGATTCAACTTCACGTTTTTTCCTTTTTCTTCCTCTATTTTCATTATTGGTTATGAATTCTAGTATTGTAGATTCGCATACTATTATGAATAACTAATTTGTTATCTAGGATTTTGATGAAACCTTTTGTAGAATGAATTCTTGTTATATTTTTATATAATTAAGCTGTTGGATTTTTCTACTTGTTCAACTACGTGTTTGTTGCTGTTGATTGAATGGCCATCAATTGACTGTGACTATTTGGTGTGTACTGCTTGAGAGAGATCTTAGGTAGTTGTTGTGAAACATCACTTCTAACTTATGTGAGAGATCAATACGGAAGGTTTAAAGGCGAGACTAGAGATAACGAGACCTTGGTACTATCGTAGTGAGCGGTGAATTAGTGTCAGCTAGCGTAATTCAAGAGAATACATCTAGTAAATTGTGGTAGTTTCTAGAGAGAGATACAGCACCAAAAGTACTCACAATCGGTAGAGAATACATAGGCGAAATTATAGAAGACTTAGCGGGAGGGATTCCGGCATTGGAAAAATCATAACTTTAGACCTCATTAATCTTGTCTCTAACTCATAGTCACCTTAGTTAATAATTTTACTGCTTTTAATAGTTTCTAGTTAATTTGTATAAAATAAGAATCACAATCTTTATAATTAGGAAATTGTCTAGACTTGTATTTCTTAGCGATATTGAACAATTGTATCTAAGTCTTAGTTCTCTGCGAGATTCAATTCCGGGCTTGTAAACCGGATTATATTTGCAACGATCACTTAGTCCTTTTTATAAAGCATAGTTGGGCGTGATCAAATTTTGACGCCGTTGCCGGAGAACAAACGGTGTAGCTGTAGGTGTAGGTATTGCTAGGTTTCAAGTTTGAACTTTTATTATTATTTTCTGTATTTGATTTTTTTTAATTTTTGTTTTACTTGTAGATTTAAAAACATGGCATCTTGGAATTACGAAAGTTTTGATGTTGGTAATTCTACTTTTAATCCTCCTTATGCATATTGTGGAGAAAATTCCCCATGAAAAATTTATTAAAATATTTCCAAGAGCGGGTTATGTGTACCAACACAATCTTATGTGTGGATGTATGTGATATGTGTGGTGGTCAAGATGATCACTTTCATGGTTGTGCTTATATTTATTATCTTCCCCCAACCCCTTACTTTGATGGTTCTTCGTTTTCTTGTGAAGTTAATAGGAAAAAAGAACCTAGAGATGATGACCTGAAAGAGATCAAAGATATGCTAAGGTGCCTTGTGGAACAAAACATTAACGGACAAAATTACAATGCATTGCATAATTTTTAAGAAAAATAGTTGTTTACAAAAATGTCCTTCATATTCTCTAGCTTTAAGCTTTAAGGACAATTTTGTCTTTAACCATTGCCAATGCATTAATAGCCTTGGTATTACTAATGCCATGATTTTCTATGCATTACTTATGCATACGATAATGCCAAGTATGATGTATTATACACAAGTTGAAAATATGTACCAAACAATGTATTAGTAGTGTATAGAGTTAATGCTTGCATTATTTTTTCTAATACCTCCTACCAAACGACCCGTTGGTGTCTTTCGTTTTTTTTATCCCTAGATTTCTGTCATTACTTGTTGCTGCCTTGTTTCGATTTTCTGATTGCATAACTTAGTGTTAGTATTTTCGCTTTGATTGTCAGATTGATTGCTTGTTATTGCCCTTCTTCCCTAGGACTATATTAAATTTGTTATTGTATTTGTTGTTAACGACATAAGGCCCAAGTAGCTGCAGATGGTAGCGGTGTATGATATGACTGGATACTTGTACCGAAAAACAAAACAAAAGAATTCATATTTAAAAAAAAATAGCTTGTACAACGATAGATATATTTGCAATGGAAGAAGACTGTCCTATCATCGAAGTCTTTATTTCCTCCTCTTCTTTTCTTATTCAAGTTATGGAAGTCACTATTTCCTTGTTGCATAGTAAATCAGATTATTTAGTTCATTTCAAATAAGTTGACAAAATGATATTCTAACGTACTTGTCACACCCATTTTTTACCCTCACAAAATATCACTATGTTGTGGATTTAAAGTTTTCTCCAATTGACGTAACAAAATTGAGTGGGGATTATTTTATTTATAAATCGCTATTTGGAATTAATTTTGTTGGTGTCGCAAGTCACCTTTTATTTGAATACACAGTCAAAGTAAAATTTGACTCTATTTTTATTGGTCCACAAATATAAGAGTTCTAGTAAGAAATTATGTTGACCGCGGAGAAAGTATGAGACACTCCCCGAATACCGTAGTTCTAACACAATTGTTCTATAGACTATATTTGACTTTAAATCAATCTTAAATATTCTTGTGTTTATTGGAGTTATGCTTTGCTTTTATATGTTGTAACTCAATAAAATATTTTAAAATATGTATCCAGAATTCCAGATAAACATAAATATTTTAAGAACTATTGTAATGGTTTATATGTACACATCAAAATCTCCATGAAATATAAATAAACTTTTATACCTTTTGAGAATTACATTACACTACAAAATACTTTATATTGGATAAAATTGTAATTAGCATTAATTCTCTACCTTACTTTATTTGACAATCATTGTCTTCTTTCAGGAAATAAATTTTGTTAGGTTTAAACAGTACACGTCCAATTGAATTATTTTCATACGATAAACCTAATAATAGAAATAAGATTAAATTCATATTAGGTATTTGGACTAACTTGATTAATTTTTAAAAGCATGGTGAATATAGTATTATTGCATGATATTTAAATATAAATCGACATATTATTCAACTACTACTAAAGCAAATGAACATCTCATATATATTAAAGTTATGATACCGCATTAAAATACTCATGTGACATAATTTTTTCATTATTAAGTTGGTTAAATAAGATAATATTCATTATTTTTCAGAGCTTGCATTTTCTTTAAATTTATTTTATAAGTCAATTCACATAGTTTAATAGTATTTGCATGATTTTTAAAATTTTATATTCATTGATATACAGTACACGTGCAACGTGCTTACTCTAACACTAATAGCTTAAGACGTGCCTAATGATTGCTTAGCACTTTTGGAAATATTTAATTATTTATATATTTATTAATAGTGAAAAATGGACAAAAACTTACAAGAATGTAGGCATATTTATCGTCGAAATATGGGTTGACCCATCATTTAAAATATGTGCCAGCTACTGAGAATTTGGGCTACTGGCCCATTTTGGATATGACATGGCCATTGGGCCAAATTATATGCTGCTGGCCCTTTTGAAATTGCCATTAGGCCAATTGCTGGTTATTGTTTTTGGGCCTAGCATTTTGTTTTGCGCTATTCTCTAATGAACTTAGCCCAAAAATAAGTTTCCCATTTGAGGAATTTATTTAAGGGATTTTTTCGTTCCTATACCATATAGGAAACTATATTACCAAATATGTTCATGGTTTGAAAATTACCCGCCCTGTTAACAGTTTTTCTACAAAAAAGATACAATGCATTAAATACAGAATCTTAGTAGCTATAATCTTCCTATTTAGGCGCTAAAATAAGGGAAGTAAATATTCTTCCAGATATTTCATTAAATAAGGAATCATTGTAGCATTAGAATTCCTTATTTAGGCGCGCTAATATTGGGGAATTAAAGATTCTTTCAGAAATTTTCAAACGCAAATCACGCTGTATTAATTTTCGTCTCTTTCTATTCAATGTACCCAGTTTGTAGATATTTTGTAGATAAATTGTAGATTATTTGTATTCTGATTGTAGATGCTTTGTTTTTTTGTTTTCACAAATAAAAAACGACTAAAACTTCTACAAATCTTATGCAAAAAACGCAATTATGTCGAAAATCCTAATTAAACTACAATCGAATGAGAATTGGGATATTAAAATTCAATGTACCCAGTTTGTAGATAAATTGTAGATTATTTGTATTTTGATTGTAGATGCTTTGTTTTCTGTTTTCACAAATCAAAAACGACTAAAACTTCTACGAATCTTCAGCAAAAAACGCAATTATGTCGAAAATCCCAATTATGCTACAATTAAACTACGATCTATGTTGAAAAAAAATGTTGACTACAAAATTTTCTCTTCGTCTACAAAATTTCTACAGAAAAAACTAAAAATAAAATACAAATCAGTTTTAGTATTGTATAAAAGTTGTATTGTTTTTAAGGGTATCTACAAAATTACTACATTTATAGTACAATTAAACTACAATCTATGTTGGAAAAAAATACTGACTACAAAATTTTCTCTTCATCTACAAAATTTCTACAGAAAAACTACAAATAAACTACAAATCAGTTTAAGTCTTCCCCTTGGGAACCGTATTCTTATAGATAAATTTGCAAATAGTTGTAAAATGTTATCTATTCTTATAGGCCTTGCAAGGTTTCATATTGATTTTCCTTATTGAGGAGTAGTTGTAAAATGTTAGATAAGGTTTCATATTGATTTTCCTTTCAATCAAGATTTTCCTTGCAAGCCGATCCCCCAACTCCTGAATAGGTGTTGCAAATCTTAATGTATAGAACCTGCGACTATATTGAGGAGTAAGGAAAGGGCTCCCATGACTTGCTTTGATGATGAGTAGGCTTGTTGCGCTTTGGCCCTTCGGTGAGCTTTTATCGAGGAAGTACCTCAAGAAGAGAATCGAGGCATACAAGAGAAGATGAAGGCGGAGGAGCCAGACCTCACATTTTCTCGAGAAGATTTATTTGTTGCTAGGGGACCTTCACCATAATCGTCCACTGTGCCTTTCAGGATATATTGGTGAAATAAAACTTCGACAAGTGCAAGAAGATTCGGGGTCAGCTATAAATGGTATACCCCTAAAGAGGTAAGGAATCGAGAAAAATGATTGATTCGAAATTTTTTCTCTTGTCATATTTGCCCGATAGAGTTGCGTTAGTGCTAGGATAATCAATTAAATTTCACGCTTAATCAAATAAAATTACACATAACAGAAGGTGTTTTATTTTAATAGGTTTCTATGTGACACGAATTTAAATTAACTGAACTACTATATTCGAATATGAGATGATTATGAAAAAACAAATTCAGTCGGTCTGACTTGGAATTGTCAGAAAATGCCACGTAAAATAAAGAGGCACTATTTGGAATGTCCGACTTATGGTTCAAGTCGGTTTGAAAGCTTCATATTTTTCATGTATATCCTATTAATCGAAGCAAGTATTTGCCCATTTCACTTCAAATAGTTTTGAACTTTCCAGTTTGCGGTTATGGCTCTCTTGCAGAAAGCGTCAACAGCAACTCCTCGTCCTGTTTTAGTCTCTTCCATAAGATCAGCTGCTTCGGCTATACACACCACGGGTTCATCCTCAACGCCGCCTGCAGAGGTCGGGAGTTCACAGCCACCGGCGACAAAAACGTCGCCGGCGCTACCTAAAGC
The DNA here is from genome assembly GCA_005239495.1 of Nicotiana undulata. NCBI lineage: Eukaryota > Viridiplantae > Streptophyta > Magnoliopsida > Solanales > Solanaceae > Nicotiana > Nicotiana undulata. The sequence goes on along the minus strand of MDKH01178146.1, from coordinate 11,569 downwards.
TGTAGAATATGTGATTTCTAAGGTAGACGACTTGATGAATTGGGCTCGACGTGGCTCCATATGGCCCATGACTTTCGGCCTGGCTTGCTGTGCTGTTGAGATGATGCATACCGGTGCGTCAAGGTATGATTTGGATCGGTTCGGTATCATATTCCGACCCAGCCCGAGACAGTCCGATTGCATGATTGTAGCTGGTACGCTTACAAATAAGATGGCTCCTGCTCTACGAAGGTAACCAACTAGTGCAAAATCAACTCATGTTTTAGTAACCTTTACATGTTTAAACTGGTTGAGTTATGACCGATTTGTTGACTGATCAATTAACATGTTGAAGGCAGAATATCTCATCAAACTAGCTATTGGGTAAAACAATCAAATAGTGTAATCCAACTGATATAATGAAGCTAATACCCAATCATATTTAAATTTAATGATTGGAAACTATCATATAAAGGGCACGTGGCCATGCAAGTCACTGAGTTCCCTTTTAACCCTGCGCATATATATATGGAGAGATTAGTGCACCGGGTGCCTTTGTATCATACTGGAAATTATCATATAAATTTAATAAAAAGAAAAAGGGAGAGTGATTCATGTTTGGATGAGTTGTGTTATGACTCGTTATTTTGACCCAAGCACTGAGGCAGGTTTGCCCCCTTGATAACTAACATGAGTTGTGTTATGACTCGTGATCCTTTTATTAATTTGACGTGTTCTGTCGTGTCCAAATTTATCTCGAGCTGCTCGTTTGCCCCCTTGATAACTAACCAATCAATCCATATTGAGAAGAGAAATGATACGAAATTTTTGAAGGAAAAAAAAATAGAAAATGTAACATGGCATGACAGTTTCTTTTCTTTGTCTGAATGATTTATAGGGTATATGATCAGATGCCAGAACCGAGGTGGGTAATATCAATGGGGAGCTGTGCAAATGGAGGCGGTTATTACCATTACTCATACTCGGTAGTGAGGGGTTGCGATAGGATTGTTCCGGTTGATATTTACGTGCCGGGTTGTCCTCCAACAGCTGAGGCCTTGCTCTATGGTATACTGCAGCTGCAGAAGAAAATTAATCGTAGAAAAGATTTTCTTCATTGGTGGACCAAGTGAGATGATCGAGCTCTCTTAATTATTGTACATTGTATATATATACTGCAGATATTAGGGTGCTGTTTTGAGGTTTGGACGTTAGTTGCGCGTGTTGTGTGATTGAACTGTACGCCATTCTACACAAAACAGAAGCAGCAGGGAAGATTTTGGTCAGTCTGTTCTATCATGTGTTTAAATATAGCAAAATAGTAAAACTAGAATTAATGTGATCATCTATGCAGTTCCTATAGAAATGTTTGGACTGTACTATACTTTGATGAATGATGTGTGTTTTCTAGTATCTATTTCTGCTACATATGTATTTGATCCGGTTTCTAGACGTTCCAATTTATAGAAGTTTCAAATTTAATCGCCGCCGGTACTTGCAGTTTGGGCGTTACTTTCTATGTTGCTGGTTGTATGAACAATTTTTACGCCCTCTTCCGCTGCCGATTATGAACAGTTAGACAGCTCATGATATCTACTTTACTAAGCCAGTTCTGTAAGTTAGGTCCATGCTTGAAACACAAAGAAGGGGACGGGGAAGGGGACACCCAACGTTGTTAAGATTAAAAAGTTATATTTATAATAATAAGAGAATATATTCAAAATCATATTAGAAAATGGGATTATGAACTATATTTGCCTCGTAACCAGAGGCGAAGCTAAGTTTTCTATCTCTTTCTGCTACATAAGTATTTGACCCAGTTTCTAGACATGGGTGTCAAATGGGTGGGTTGGGCCGATTCGCACGGGTCAAAACGAGTTGAGTCAATAAATAGACAGGTGAAAGATGAACTAAACTTTGGATCATAGCCAAATCCAACAAACTCTTATCATTTTTTAGTTAATATATTTTTTTTTCTTTTGAATTGTATAATTATTAAATAATATTTTTTTTCCTTTGTTATGGTCATTTATAACATATCAAATAAAAAATAATTTATTTTAAAGATATTTTGACAAAGTTACTCATAGAATTAATTTGGGCAAAAAATTATTCCAACTTTATATGAGTTAGGTCAAGATGAGTTAAGTTCAATAAATGCGCGAGTAAGTAACTATCCTAATCTTGGGTAAATTGGGTGGATCATTTGGGCTTTGGCCAAATTTGACTAGCCTACAAATTCAATCGCCACCATTACTTTTAGGTGTTACTTTCCACGTTGCTGGTTGTATGAACAATTTTTACATTGTCAGTGAAATAAGTTCTCGTACACATGCATGAGCAGAATCCATGTCGATTTGGAACAAATAAAATGTAATGACAATACGTGTCCCTGCTACTTCTCCAGTCCAATATGAAACCATTTTCCAAATTTCAACCCGGATTAAATTGTTGACTCACCAATACCTGACAAAAGTAAAGTTGAACATGGGAAGTACGGGGGTTTCATAGTTCGATTTGGATCGATTTATTCTTAAAAGTAAATTAAATCAAGTAACTCAATTTTTTAAATATTGGAACCAAATCAAACTAATTAAGTCAATTTTTGTCGGTTCGATTTTTCGGATTTTTCGGTTATTTATCGATTTTTTTCCTCTTAAATATGACACATACACATAATTTGGAAGCTACATTTTCAACATAATATTATCAAATCAATTGCTCTTTGAGATATCTATCATTTATCAAGATATATTGATGGTTTTTGAATCAAATAGTGATAAATATTTAAGTACTCAATTAAAAATCAATTATTTTTAACATGAAATAAATTCTTGTACCTAGCTAGCAAAAGAAAACTACCAATCAAACTAGAATCTAAAGGCAAAAAATTAGATTATTATAATAGCAAATGCTAGACTAAAATATAAACGACTAATATGTATCATAAAATTTTAGAAACTTTATATAAAAATATACATATATACAAGTGTAATAATAAATTTAAATAGTTACTTTTATAGTCGATTTGGTTCGATTTTTTTCCGTTAATTTTTTACTAAACCAAAACCAAACCAAATCTGACTGGTTTTTAAAATTCAACCACTTAAGCTGAAAATAGCCAGTACATGTATAATATATGCATAATTTATGTATATATGTACATTTGCATAACATTGTATAAGTCGAAATCTGACCACATGAAAACGACCTTAAGGTTCGATGGTGAGAAAGCGGTTAGGCTGGAGGCCGTATGCGAAAGGCTGCAACGACGCATTCCACGACCATGGTCGAGGTTGATTCGCCAGAGGACCTTTGCAACGCAGTGCGTGCTGCGGTGCCCAGGGGGATCGACTTGAAGTACTAATGAACACCCACAGTATGCAGGTCGATGACCTCTGGATAAATGGAAAAGGCTAGTATATATACTAGGTGATGGATTGGAGGAGAGGGGCGGGAAAATCCTCCTTCCCCTAGTGGAATAGAACACATAACACACCCTATACGAAAACCATTGAGGGTCTTACTAGTGGTTCTCTTTGTAATGGGAATGAGGAAATCAATAAAATATTAGTCGTTAGCAATGGCTTTTCTTCTCTCTCGTCTTTACTCCACATTGTAGGGTAACAACATAGCGAATGTGGGTTTTATACACATATATATGTTCAATAATATTCATGATCTTACGAAGGTCATGAGCTTGATCTCATTCAGGCTCTCCTACTTAAGATTTTTCGATCTAGCGTCAATTAACCTTGGCTATGATTTATCCTCTATTGTTCTATTAAGTTAGTTTAACAAAAAAGGTTCTATACTTTTTTGGTCAAACAAACATATGTATAATTATATATAATAAATATATAATCTTTGTATATGACTAGAAAAAGTAAATAATGAATATAACTTGCTTTATATATCCCTTGTTGAGTTTACTGTTGCCAATTGTTAAATCTATTGTGGGTGTTTCTGGCGTAAATTCAGATTTAGTTAGACCTTCAATGCATGTATTGGATATCGGGTGAAAAATAAAAAATTTATTGTAAGTGAAATAGATTCAAGAAAATATATTGATTATCAGAATCAAATTTTAATTTGGAAAAAAGACAGTACATATTATGCACTTATTGTTTCTGTACTACATGCATCTCATCTGGAAAATTCTTTTTTTTCTTCGTTGTCCTCTACAAATATTAGTAGACGCCGATCCAAAATTTTATAAACTACTATAAATTTTATATCTTAAATTGACCAGATTTCACCTATAGACTGAATTCATGAAGACAGTATATGCAACTATGCAAGCCACTAGCTATGTACATCTGCATCGTCTTTTAGGCACGAAATTATGATATTTAATTGTAAATCCAATTATCTATCGAAAAAATCGTCTCGGCTACTTTTTCCCTATATTTTACACGTTAACGAAAGTATACAGACAATGAAGTGGCAGACTTACATGTAGGTGGAGTAATGACTTGAAATTTATGTGTACAAATTCTAGTTATTTTAAATTATTGGATTTAAATTAATAATTTGCTCAAATTTAATAAAATTCTTTAGACAAATACAAGATTCATTATTCAAATGGTCATTTAACTATCAAATTATTTATTAAAGTTATTTTTCTTTCATTTGTAATAACAAAATCACTTAATTATGTATATAGCACTCAAAAGGTCACTTAATTAACCATGCGTATAACACTCTGCCCCTTAACTCACATACCTACCTTGTGAAAAAAAAACATATTTCTGCTTTCATTGGTGCCCATTGAATATGTCGAAGACATCTTGAATACTCCCTCCAGTCCAGTGATTTTTTGTCTGTTTTTATGTAGATTAAGAAAATCACCTTTTAGCACTAATTAGAAATAAAATTGACCATATTAATCTTTACTATCTCATATAAATACTCATAACACATACTCCAACACTATTTACTCCAAGGACAATGTAGGAAAAACTAATTAATTCAATCTTGAAATCTGTAAAAATTATTTATTTTGGACCACAAAAAAAAAGTCAGAAAATCACTTATTTTGACATAAGGGAGTAAAGAATTTACTTCTATCTTGAAATTTTTGAAAGTTAAAAAGAGCTCTTTTTACTTATTACATTTTAGTTCCTTTTTCTTTCCGCAGTTGTTTTTGCACTTTTACCTCGTGGGCCAGGGATGGTGTACGTAGAGTCATTATCTTTTCATCAAATTAGGCATTTTATGTATATATTTTTTTGAATTGATCAAATCTTATATATTGGTACCTATGTTTCAAAAAAACTAAATAATACACTTGGTTGAATGCTAAGTTATTTACTTAAAGGAATACGAATTAATTCTCACTTAATATTTTTTATTCTTTTTTGTTTTTTTAATTGTACACTCGTATTATAAAAATCTTTTATCCGCCTCTGCTCGTGGCATGATCCGCATTAGAAGTATCGTCGCTATTATTTCACATTTCTATCACTATCGTCACCATTAAAACATAGTGCTCACACAATAATGGGGAGTTTATCCACGTGTCTCCGGTAACATTGGCTCTCGTTTTTCGGCCACCCAACGCTACGATTCCACCTCTGTGGCTCACATATGACGCTCCTGATTGCTCCAACACAACCAATCCAACGGCTACAATGAATCCCATCGAGTCCAAATGATGCTCTCTTCAGTCTCATTTCTGCTTCGTTCGCACGCAAGCTTTTCTATTTTTGGCTTTGGCTGCTGCTGTTGTCGGCTTCCCCCTGCTTCTTAATAAGCCGAGCAGTCGCAAATAAATACTCTCAATTCACTTTTATTTGCCTACTGTTTTAAAAATATATGTTTTAATCTTAACATTAATTACTTTTTCTAAATTATTTTTCAAATTTATTAAGACGATACACCAATTAATATGCATATTATGACAAATTATATATTTTTTTAAGGGGTGTGCAAAATCAATAATAGACAAGTAAAAATGAGCGAGAAAAGTATATACATAAAGATACACAATCCCGTAATATCTAATGCAAAACTTATATATATAACTAAATTTTTTAACAAGTATTATAATTAAACATATCAATTAAAATGCATAATAAATTTAGTGGCAAAAACATTAAAAGTTAAATCCATTAAATCTTATATCCTGAAATTGCCTTTGAAATCGATCCGTATTTGATTCAGACATCAGCGACTAATAAGTTAAGAATTTAAGACTAGACAGTAGAGGAAAAAGTCATCACGCGGATTATTTTAGGGATGCGGAGTCATGTTCTCATCTTTCTTTGACTAAGACATTCCGCAATCGTTATCTAATGCAACAAAATAATATAGTCAGATATTTTTATAATAATATTTTTATATAATATATTTTATTATAAAAGTCAAATTTATTCGGATCAATTTTTATATTATATTATAATATATGCTCTATAACTATTTTTTATTGTAACAGTAAAAAATATTCGAAACAATTAAGACTATTATAGAAAGATTTGTCCGTAACGCAACGCCTAATAATACTAAACTCCTTTCCCAAAGATGCCATTGAGGTTGAAGCCTCTCCAATTTTGATTCCCTACAAAAGAACAATTTTGTTTTGTCACCATTTAAAAATTTGATTGAATAAATAAATACCCCAGTATTATTTCTAGTTGTAACCACATAACATTTTAATTTTTTTTTTATGTTTTGTTCGGCAGTGCAAAGTTTTATACAAATATCAAACAAATTATGTTAGATTCTTTTTAAATATCATTTAAAGTTTTAACACACTAATTAAAAAATCCATTTAGTAGTTATTAATCATCGGAACTACGTACTTTATTACATTACCTTTTATCTCTTTCAAAATTGAGTAATAGCTGTGAACTCATCTCTAGGAACAAGGATAAAAGTTACGAAAAAAATATTTTCTTGATTTTTTAAGATGACTTTTCTTTTGGACTAAATTTGTCTAGCTAAAACAACATTTGATATCAAATGTTTATTTTGTAAAGATCCTGTGAAAAAATCTCAAAAAACTGTCTAAATGCCTATTATAAAGTATTACGTTCTAGTAAAGATTTGTATAGAGAAAATTAATTTGAGGATGTTTGATGTAGTAGTTTTTGCAGAAGAAAGGAAAACAAAGTTTAATAAACACATGTGTAAGGTTAAGTGAACATTATAAAGACAAGAATTGACGTTTAGTTTTGTTTGAATTTACTAACACTAGTTATGTTGACGATTTAACAATACAATATTAGCTTTTGGCTTATTCTTTCCTACCTAGAGCTAGCCAAGGCTTAAAAGAATCTTATATATACTCTCCGGTCTAAACTAAGTGATTTTTTTTATTGTTTTCACACATATTAATAAATTTACTTTTTAACATTAATTAACAATGAAATTAATTATATTATTAGGATCGAAATAATTAGGTGTCGTGCGAAAGAAAGTAAAGCAAACTTTGAACAACGATAAATTAGACAGTAAAAGAGAAATCTACCAAAAGAGACACAAACATTTAACGACAGAGATGAGCAATTTATTATAATAAAAGAGAGTACAAAATATCAAGAAAATAACTTCAATAAACATTCTTAACACATACTCCAACATTATTTACTAGAAGGAGAATGCAGGAAAAAAAATAATTAATTCAATCTTAAAAAATCAAAGGGAGTAAATATTTTTAATCATCTCTAGATTGTTCTTTATTTTTCTGCCTACTAACTTTAATTCTTTTTTAAAAATAAATGGCAGTGTGTCTTTTTTACTAGACTCTTCTTTAGTATTTAGCATATCTCCAAATATCAGCTTGAGTGAGACTTCACTAAACATTATAGACTCCTAAAAATTCCAATTCTATAAGCCTAAAAAGAGTATATTAGAAAGAGAAAGGAAACTCTACTTCTCTCTTCTTTAACTCTTTCTAACGCAGAATTCTTCATATCATTCAATCAAACTTCAAATCTAAGTATATTTATTTTCTTGATTTCCTTAAAGATTTCAAGTCAGAATTTGTCTACACAGTCTCTAATTTTGTGGAAAATTTGGAGGAGGTAAAGCTCTTTAGAAATTAGTAGAAATCAGTTTCTATATTATGTTTTTCATATATTCAAGAAATTAAAATAGCCCTCTGCTCTTATAAGTTCTTGTTGTTTTCCTTCTGTAGATTTTGCAAGTGAAAAATATCTTGTCTTTTTTTCAGTGCTTTTTTGCCACTTCTCAAAACCCAAAAAGGTCAGCATTTCTTCTTTCATAGTAACAAAAAAACAAAGAACTAAAAATTTGGTTTCAATACTACTATTTCCTTATCATTTTTAAGCTCAAAATTCACTTGTTTTATTTGAAAAAAGATTGAATCTTTATAGGCTAAAGAGAAAATTAAATATGCAAGATCCATCAATTTATGCACAAATAAAGCCCCAGTTTCCAGAGCAAGAACATTTGAAATGCCCAAGATGTGATTCACCAAACACAAAATTCTGTTATTACAACAATTATAATCTTTCTCAGCCACGTCACTTTTGTAAGAGCTGTCGAAGGTATTGGACCAAAGGTGGTACTCTTAGGAATATTCCAGTTGGTGGTGGTTCTCGTAAGAACACAAAACGTTCTTCATCTTCAAGTAAGAAAAATTCCTCCTCAACGACGTCGTCTTCAGTTTCATCTTCGAAACCTGATAATATAGCAAATCCAAAACCAGAGCCATTTGGTATACCTGCAATTCCAGCTTTTGATCAGAACAGTAGTAAAGTAATTGGTATGACTAATGGGCAATTCAGTTCGCTGTTGGAGTCAAACGGGCCGCAATTTGGGAATTTGCTAGAAGCTTTGAATCCGAATAATAATAATGGGTCTAATTTGCAGTTGGGTGAATTCGCGAGGAATCAAAATTCAAGTTCGGGCTTGGGTTCGGGCCCGGGCTCAGATGGTACCCGTCAAAATGGGAGTAATACATATTTGGGAGTTCAAAATGGTGGAGATTCTAATAATTGTTGGAATGGTGGAAGCAATGGTTGGCCTGATCTTGCAATTTACACACCAGGTTCCAATTTCCAGTGAATGCAAAGTGTCCACAAAAATAATACATTAGAGTTAGTATTAGTAGTATTTAATTATGAAAAGATATTTAACTTTTTGCTAAGTATTTAACTTTTTTTTTTCTTACATTCTTTTGGAAGTGCTGTCGCTGATTATGAGTCTAGTACTAGTACATAATTTACCTCTGGGAAATGTGGTGGTGAAGTGCTGTGCATGAGTAATGTCCTCCATCCATAATACTCGTTTTTATATTGGTAATGCAATATAATGCATATTAAAAGATGTGTGAGATTTAATATTGTTTGGTATGTTGTATTAATTCTAAGATTGTCAATTGTACTGATTTTTCTTAGGATTACTATTTCACCCTCTGACAGGTATAAGTTATCACGGTGTTAGTTAATCCTCGAACAACTTATTAGTAGTAATCAGACAAGGGACACGATAATATTAAATTTTGTATTCCAGAATTATTTTTGCTTATCCATCGTATTATATATTTTTTGTTCTTTATGGATTATATATCCAATGTTGATTTGCTGGATGATGGGATAGAGAGGGGTGAAATACAATGGAGATCCCAAGTTTATTAGTATTAAAGAATTCTAGACTTGTTGCAATGTCTTAAAAAGGACTAGACAGGATCTCGACTTTTTCATTAACTCGATATTATATCTTATCTTTTTTGCCTCCCCTTTTAGTGTGTTTCGTTTGCTAGTTGCTACAATTAAATTAAATTGGATCTTCTTCTACCCCCCATCTCGCAGTGATTGCACATGTCGCAAGTCGACTTACAGGTTCGGCCGAACCCAGTAGATTTTGCTCAAACAATATATTTAGTGTTTTTAATTCAAAAAATATGTATAAATATTAAATTTAGAACCCAATCATTAACCCCTGAAATCGTGGACCAAAATCAATAACCTACCGGCCGTAAGGTAGAAATCATGGCTCCTCTGCCGAGTACAATGGTCAATGTTCCAAATGAGACAGAAAAATTATATAAAAAGTAAAGGCGTTGTTAATACAATATTAAATTTAGCCCATGAAAATATAATGTATACTTGTGATGACCCAAAAGGTCATCTTACATAATTTAAGTTATTTCTGTGTTCCGAGACTCCAAGAGCCTCCGTTAGCCTCACCTCGATATGCGTGCACAGCCCAGGCGTGTAGCCGTGAAGCTTATATGTGAAAAAACTGACAAAAGAATAAGTTTTGATAATTAATAAATGAATATAGTTGACTTTGGTCAACATTTCTAGTAAACGGACCCGGACCGGTGATTCGACGGTCCCGAAGGGTCCGTAGGAAAATATGGGACTTGGGCATATGCCCGGTATCGAATTCCGAGGTCCCAAACCCGAGAAATAAATTTTTAAAAGAAATTATTTTCTCAAAATAATAAAGGAATATGAAAGTGAATAATTATGTGGAAACCTCGTTACCGGGTCCGTATTGAGGTTCCGGAGCCCGAAACAGGTTTATTACATACTATTTGTCTTATCTGTGGAATTTGGGGTAAAACGGGCGTGAATTGAGTGGGTTCGGATAAAAAATGAGGTTTTGAGGTTTTAAAGAATTTGAAATGTGACTTGGAAAGTGATGTTATGTTCCCGAGGTCCGAATGAGATTCCGAGAGAATAGTTTCGTGGTGTCATTTATAACTTATCTGCAAAGTTTGAAGTCATTCCGAGCAGTTTAGGCCGGTTCGACGTATTGAAGTGAATTCTAGAATTTTAAAGTTCTTAAGATTTGATTAAATAAGTTTTGGGGTTTGATTTCGAGTTCCGCTGTTGTTCTTCGTGTTCTGAAAGTTTGAGCGAGTCCGCTTAGTGATTTAGGACTTGTTGGTATATTTGGACAAGGGCTCGGGTGGGCCCAGGTGCCTCCCGGACCCTGCGCGAGGCCATAAACCAGTAGAAGCCACTGCTGGTGCACAGCAGCTGGTGTGACCGCAGGTGCGGTTGCCAAGCCGCAGGTGCGGGACCGACCCTGCGGTCCCAGCCTCGCAGGTGCGACTCTTTTCGAAGGTGCGACCCAAGCGCCGCAAGGGCGGCTCCGCAGGAGCGGCTTCCCTTCCGCAGGTGCGGCCCCTTCTGGGCTGGCCCAAGTCCGAGGTGCGATCCTTTTTCCGCACATGCGATACCGCATGTGCGAGTCCCTTTCCGCAGGTGCGAAAATTGCTCAGTTAATATATTAATTTCCAGAACAGTGTTTAGACGGGATTCTTTCAAAATACACAAACTCCTCCTTCTCCAAGCCCCTTAGGCATCCATTGAAGCTTCCTTTCATCAATACTTCGTGGGTTAGTGAATCTTAACTTGTTTTCTTCATTTCCCATTAATTTTTATTGAATTCCTAAGCCTAAAACATGTAATGTAACGTAGAAATTTGGGGAATTGGGTAGTTAGGTTTTTGGGATTTTTGGGTGATTCAACCCCAATTTGGGGTCGAATCTTAAAATAAATTGTATATTCTTACTCGTGGGGATTGGGGTGATCGGATTTTGGTTCGAACCTCGAGTTTCGACCACGTGGGCCTGGGGTCAAATTTTGGAATCTTAGGAAGAATGATT
>ML286318.1:42450-65690 GCA_005239495.1 Nicotiana undulata | reverse complement strand
GAGATAGGTAGAACCCTAGTCAAGATCTTCTCAACCTTGTCTTCTTCAAGGATGACTCTTCCAAGAGACTTGAGTTCATTAGTCAAGGTTGTGAACCTTGTGTACATCTCCGAAATTGTTTCACCTTCCTTCATAGTGAAGTTTTCATACTGAGAGTATAACAACGTACCTCTAGACCTCTTCACTTGAGTTGTTCCTTAATGTGCCACTTGTAGAGTATCCCAGATTTCCTTGGCAGTGGTACAACTTTGGATTCTGTTGTATTCATTTGGGCCTAGTCCACACACTAGCCACTTCTTAGCCTTGGCATTCTTCTCCCATTTCTTCAGATGCTCAGCCGTGCAGTCGGCCCTCGTTTTAGGTACATCTACTCCTTCAGCAGTTTTCTTCATTGTTGTAAGCGGTCCATCAGTGACTATGTCCCAGAGTTCATAGTCCTCTCCAATAAGGTGATCCTTCATTATATTCTTCTACCACGAATAGTACTGGCCGTTGAAGAGTGGTGGTCTTGAAGTTGATTGTCCTTCCCAGTTCCCAGGTGGTGCACTCATCTTGATCTTTTCCTAGGTGTTAGCCTCTTCAAGGATAACCCGCTCTGATACCAATTGATGTTTTAGACTTCAATACTACACAATATTACAAGTTAATTGTGCAGTACCCAATTTTCGAGTGTTGTCTAATAAGAAGAACCTGGTTCTTCTTAGTCTACTACTTACTACTGTTTGCGGAATAATTAAGCAGTAATAGTAAAGACACAGGGATTTTTACGTGGAAAACACCTGGCTCAAAAGGTGAAAAAACCACGACCTACTCCTCAGTAGGATTTGCTCAAACTCTTCACTAAAACTCTGAGCCAAAACGGACTTACAAAATAAACTCTTTTGTAATCCTAGGACTAACTCTAATCCTCTTTGTATCAACTAGCCTCTAGCTAATTTCTACAGATTTCAAGCTAACTCTAACTTGATCAATTTGTACCTATTACAATTGCTTCTATGAAAGCTGATAAGATACAATATTTAAACTCCTACTACAATCAACTAGACTCAATATACAAACAATGGAACTGTTTCTTCTAGTTGAACTGTAGCCTTTGTATCGCACAACAATTCTGCTTGCAAAACCTCTGGAACTTTTGCTTCAGAACTTGATTCACTTTTGTACTTGTGCGTCACCACTTTCAACCGTAATACTTTGATTATTTATAGAGTCCGTTTGTTGAGTCCATGATACAATTCTGATCCAAATCTTCCTTGGTAGACAAGTTTGATTATAACTCAACTTCCTTCCTCTATTCCTGTCCTAGCTGAAATCAACTTCTGTCTTTTCTATCAATTTGCAACCTTTTCGTATTAGGAGACATTCTCTTAGTTCTTTGATATTTAGTAAACACTAATATCTCCTAGACTTGTACTATTTGCGATCCAACTGCTTCATACAGAAGTGTGTGCTATGATGGACCTGGTTCAACTGGACACATGTTGCCAATCTTCAAAACCCATTCAGTGACATGGGCCAACACCTTTTCTCTTTGATCACACTGTGAAAGTACTTGGAGTTAGAGTCGCCTTCTTCAGCCCATTTGATTCTGGCTTTCTGCTTGAGTATGGATTCTTCCATTTTAAGTCATCTGATGTATGTATTCTGCATGTACCCTTTGTAGGTTTTTCCTGTTCGTATTATTGTTATTGTCTTCATATTCCTGTTCCAGCCTACACATGTCCCTTTCTGATTGCTTGAGAGAAGTGAAGACATCACCAATGGATTCTTTGGACCATTTGCTAAGTCCCCTGGCGACTGCTTTTAGTTTCTGTTGGAGGATCCATTGATCGTTTCCCTGGACCTCCATGCTCCAGATTCTTTCAATTAAGGAGTTGTAGTCACTCTGCTTAGTCCAGAAGTTAAGGAACCTGAAGTATTTGATAGCTTCCGGGTTCTCATTGCCAAATTGAAATGTAATAAGACTATGATCCGGTCCTGATTTGGAGTGGTGGTCAACTCTGTCGGATTGAAAATTATCTGCCCACACCTCATTAATAAGGACTCTGTCTAGTCTTGTGCTGATTCTTTTCCTCCCCATGCTTCCATTACACCAAGTAAAAGGGTTCCCTGTAAATCCTAGGTCAGTTATACCACAGTAATTCATGTAATTAATGAAGTCTACACTCTTGCTAAGGGTGTGAGCGGTGCCACCCTTCTTCTCATATGGAGACATGATGGTGTTGAAGTCCCCAAGGATGGTCCATGGCCCATTGAACCTGTTGCTCTTGTTTCTCAATTTGGTCCAGAGTCTTCTTCTTTTTACAACATTGTTCCTTGCATACACTGCAGTGATCCAGTATGTTTGTTCATCTCCCTTAATTTTGAAGGTAATTTGTTGTTTGTTGTTGTCAATAACCTCACAGTTCATTTCATTGTTCCAAAAGCACCACAACTTTCCGCACCTATTGGAAACAACTCGATCAAAGCCAAAATACCTCTTGTAGTCCTCTAACTTATCAAAAGTAAGAAAAGGTTCCTGAAGGATGATAAATTGAGCCTTATGGATTCTGATTAGTTTGGCTAATCTTTCACTTGCACCTTGGATAACATACCCCTAATATTCCAGTTGATGATGTTGATCATTAGGAAATGTTGGGGTTTTGGAAGTTGCCTTGTGTTTGAAAGGTACTTGAGGTTTTCTTGTTGCCTCCTTTACCTTTGTTGTCTCTTCTCTTGTTTCCTCTTGGAGATAAGACATGTTTTTGAATCACCTCCTCAGTTTCTTTTGTTACAGGATCATCGTTATGTTTTGGAGCAGGATCAAAGGCTTCTACAAGGCTGTCAGCAACCTGTTCTTCATCATCCTCACTTTCTCCTCTAGAATTGTTAGCAAATTCATCATCTGTGGAGGCCTCGTGGGATTGATTACTATGTATGTCTTCTCCTGATTCATATATAGAATTGTTGTCTATGTCTGGTCCAGTCTTGTTGTTCAATTCCCCTGGGATGTGTTCCAGCCTTCCCAAGTCAATCACAATTTTTCCACCTTTGTTTTGGATGCAAGCTGTGTCTGCCGTAATTGGAGACATGTTGGTTGTTTGAACTCGCACTACTGCTTTCGTGTTCTGTCATTTGACCTTCTGTTGGTTCTTGTTTTCTTTTTCCTTGCATAGGACATTATCAGTAGGTTTGTTCTCTAGTTTTCCTTCCCTTTGCACAGCTTCTAAAAAAAATTCTTCAATTTGCTTGGGCTTTTTCTTAGTCCAAAGTCTGTTTTTGACTTTCAGAAATTGGGCATTAATCTTCTTAGACTTATTTCTTTTTTCCTTGTTGTTGACCTTGGTGTTTTTAACTCTTTTTCCTTGTATATTGATTCCCTGAATTTTAGAGATTTCAGCAGGGTGTTTGTCTTTGCTCGTATCCTTGTTCTGGGCAGAATTGATCTTAGGAGCAGGTTGTTGTTGTGGCTGACTTTGGTCAGTTTTTTCGGTCTCCCTAAGGTTAGCATTTGAAGTTTCAGCTTGAAAGTACTTCTTTTTCCTGTTCTTTTTGTTTCTAACTTGTATAAATCCATCGTCTTTATGGTTTTCCATTTGAATTTGAGTCCCTTTGGCCCCCTTAGAAACGTTTTTTACAACAACAATTTCTTCTGTGTGAACACCTTTTGTATCAGCGATTTCAGTTTCCTTTCTTGCTCTGTCCTGCTCTTTTTTCCTCGCCTCAACCTTGCATTTGTCGAAGTCATGTCCTTGAAGCTTACAAGTTCTACAGAATGCAGGGATAACCTCATAATCGAGCTTTTGTTCTCTGCCTTTCAATCCTGTAGTGTCACCTTCAATACCCACAAAGATTGAATCTGGTAGTAGCTTCATCAAGTCCACTTCTACTCTAACTTTGTCCATGTGAGGTCTTGTTCTAGCAGCGGTCACAACATCTTCTTTTAGAGAAGTGCCAATTTGTTCAAGAATTTGTTTAAGGTAATCTTATTTAAACATGTGATAAGGAAGGTCTGGTAGTAAGACCCATATAGGAGCCAGAGAGGTTTCTTCATTTGGGTCAAAATCAGGGGACCGTTTAAACATTCTCATTAGAGAACCAGAAATTCCCATGAATCGTTGGAAGTAGGTACTGTTATAGTCGGATTCATTGTTAAATTCGATGAATACATGTCTGTAATCATATGCCTCAATTCTTACCTTGCCTTTGAGAGGAATTTGTTCAATGAATTTTGCTCTGATTGTTTCAATTTTTGGTCTGCCCATGGTGAATTTTCCAACCAATGTCCATTTGCAGGTCTCCGCCATGACTCTGTAGTAGTCGGCAGCTTTGAAGATGACTGATGGTTTCCTGTTGTGTGTCGTTTGTCTTGCCACCACCGATTTGGTGTTGATGTTGTTGCATGTAATGGTTGAGCCGGTGAGGGCAGTGGAGTACGATGTCCTAGGGTTAGGAGGGAGGGCCACCGGAGGGCTTGTATCTGTGGGTGGGTCTTTGGGTTGAGTGATACGCGCCGGTTCGCCGACAGGATTTGGCTCCATGTAGGTGGCGCGTGTGCACACGCTGGTCAGTTTGTTACCGTTAGGGCCAACTTTTAGAGAGAGAATTTTTTAATCAAGGGAGATACTACTTTTATGCGTCTGGTATTTGATTTGTTATTCTTTGCAAATGGTAATCTTTTGCACCTCCTTTTCACAAATAGAGGTACGTGGATCAAGATGAGACAATGATGGATTTTTCCACAAAATTTCCCGTTTGGTTTCACCAATTTCTCCCCCTAATTTTGGAAAAAGTGTCTCATCGAATCGACATTCTGCAAATCGAGCAGTAAATAAATCTCCCGTTAATGTTTCGAGGTAGCGAATAATGGAGGGCGATTCAAACCCAACATATATTCCTAACCTTCTTTGGGGACCCATTTTGTTGCAATATGGCGGTGCTACAGGCACATATATTGCGCATCCAAAAAATCTTAAATGGAATATATTAGGTTCATGACCCAACACTAATTGCAACAGGGAATATTTATGATAATTTGTCGGTCTGAGACGAACTAGCATTGCTGCATGCAAAATGGCGTGACCCCAAACAGAAGTGGGCAACCTCGTTTTCATGAGTAACGGTCTTGCTATCAATTGCAGACATTTAATTAAAGACTCTGCTAAGCCATTTTCAGTGTGAACATGAGCTACATGATGTTCCACTTTTATCCCAATTGATAAGCAATAATCATTAAATGCTTGGGATGAAAACTCAGCAGCATTATCAAGTCTAATAGACTTAATTGGATTATCGGGGAATTGCGCTCGTAATCGAATTATTTGTGCCATTAATTTTGCAAACGTGAGGTTGCGAGATGACAATAGGCACACATGAGACCATCTAGAGGATGCATATATTAAGACCATAAAATATCTAAACGACCCACTAGGGGGTGAATAGGTCCACAAATGTCCCCTTGTATACGTTCCAAAAACGCAGGGGACTCAATCCCAACCTTTGTTGGAGATGGTCTTACAATTAACTTGCCTTGATAACAAGAAGTGCAAGAAAATTCATTATTTAAAAGAATCTTTAAATTCTTTAATGGATTCCCATTTAAGTTTTCTATAATTCGTCTCATCATAATTGATCTAGGATGTCCCAATAGATCATGCCAAAGTACAAAAGTAATGGAATCAGTAACCTTTTGGTTTACAATAGAATGTGCCTCACTTGCACTAATTTTTGTCCAATACAGGCCACAAGATAAAGATGGAAATTTCTCAATAACCCTGCCAGAGACATTCTTGGTAATGATGAGATATTCAAGACTATTCTCATCTATTGTCTCAATATGATATCCATTTCGGCGGATATCTTTAAAACTCAACAAGTTCCTCTTGGACTTGGAGGAGAACATTGCATTCTCTATGATAATTAGTGTTCCTTTAGGTAGAGTTATAGTAGATCTTCCAGAACCTTCAATTAATTTACTACTACCAGAAATTGTAGTAACATCTGCCTTACACATACTTAAATGAGAGAAATATTTCTTCTCTTTGAATATTGTATGTGTCGTTCATGAATCAACTAAACAAATATTTTTACAATTTGGACTTTGATCCAAGTTTGCTTTGTGGAATATTCATATTTGCTTCCCATGGGTTGACATACCATATATATATATATATATATATATACGAATAAACATTAGTATTTTCATAGAAGTAAACTAGGGCTTACAAACAATTTGCTTGAACACAAATATTAAATGTGTGATTCATGTAATTACTACATGTGTGTTGTTTATTTCACTATGCTCATCATTTCTATCATAATTGTACCATGCCGTCAATTACGTCTCGCACAATTTAACTACTAAGTTGTAGAGTTAAAATATTAACTCTTTAATGAACGATGGAAGGTTAGATATATTAGAAATTATTATTTAATATGAAGAAATACAAATCTAACATTAAGTTTGGATACTGTTGCGTAAAAAAAATAATCCTACAAATCTCTTTCATATAATTTGTTTTTGTGATGTTAACTTTCCCATGAAGTTAAAAATACAATATAAATGCCTATTCTCAATAATATAAATTGTTTATAGTCTAAATTAATAAGGCCGATTCATCCATTTAGGTAGAACTTACGATTTTAACAAATATAAATAGTGCCATTATGATGAAATAGTAATTATATAATTATTTAATGAAAACGAACAAACATTATTTCATAAAATAAATAAAACAAATGACTACTATTCATGTAAAGAATAATAATTACATGATATTTATTTATTAACTACTACGAATAGGCAAAACAAAAAAAAAATTATAATAGTCAAACTACTCAATCATCCTTAACCACAGATTCATCACCAATCAAGTGATTTATTTTTCCATTAGGGTGCTCAAAGAAGTCTGCCACATCCAAGTGGGTGATATCAAAATCAGTGTCAGAGACAAAATTGGCTTCAGTGCCTTTATTCTTTAGTGATGCTTGATAAAGCTCGACCAAATGTCTTGGTACACTACAAATTTTTGCCCAATGATCTTTTCCACCGCAACGATTATATTCAATTCTGAACCATCTACCTTTGGCTTCTCATATTTTCCATTCCACTTTTGATAGTTATTTTTCTTTGGGGGTGATTAACACCAGGAAAATTTCTTCCTTGTCCAGGGCCACGACCATTAATAGGGCCACGACCTTTCCCACATTTGGCATAATGGGAATACACTTCATTCACTTCAAGCAATGGTGTAGACCCAGTGGGTCGATTTTCGTGATTTCTCATGAGCAAGTCATCATTTCGCTCAGCCACAAGGAGAAGAGAAATCAACTCAGAGTACTTCTTGAAACCTTTCTCTCGGTATTGCTGTTGCAAGACCATATTGGAAGCATAAAACGTTGTAAACGTTTTTTCAAGCATATCATAATGAGTGATAGTATCTCCACAGAGTTTCAATTTAGAAGTAATTCTGAACATCGCAAAATTATATTCAGAAACAGACTTAAAGTCTTGGAGCCTCAGATGAGCCCAATCATATCGTGCTTGTGGAAGAGTGGCCAACTTTAAATTGTCATATCTTTCCTTTAAGCCATTCCACAAAACAAGTGGATCTTTGAGTGTGAGATATTCTATTTTCAACGCTTCATCAAGGTGATGGCGCAAGAAAATCAAGGTCTTAGCACAATCTTGGGTAGATACTTTATTTTTATCTTTAATGGCGTCTCCAAGACCCATTGCATCTAAATGGATTTCAGCATCCAACACCCATGTCATATAGTTCTTGCCCGAAATTTCAAGGGCAACGAACTTTCTTTTCATAATGTCAATCATAATTAAAAAGAAAGGAGAGGAGAAAAGTTATACCTTAATCTTCTCAAAGAGCTTCTTGAGACGGTAGAGTCTCGTGCTGATAAGGTGTTATGAAACAATAAAGAACAAGAACAATATTGCAAAGAGAGAGAGAAGAAATTCATATTGAATTTTGGGATGATTTACAACGGGATAAGATCCCTCTATTTATAGGGGAAAACGACATAGCCACAAAGTAGAACTCTCTAAAGATAGACATTCACTCTAAATAAATAAAATTCTATTTATAGCATTGTATTAAATCTCCGGGAATATTAGTCAAATTATCTAACAAAGACTTAGTAAATCTGGAATTTACGTATTTTTTTTAAGTACTCATTAATGTCCAGAAAATAAAAAAGAAAATTAATTATCCCTAACTTTATCTTTCAAATTAATCACTCCATACCAATTCAAGTGACATTCTTTCTATCTTGGGAATATTGTTTTATACATTGTTATCAGTTCCAAAATTGAAAGAATTACAAGAAAATACATGGCTTCACATCATAATAAAAATAGCTCATATTTTTAAGTTTTACCCGACTTAGTTCATATTGTACATATTTTGAAAGTACTAGCAAATTCAAAATATGTGTTCTTATAACATTGCTTTTAAAAGTTATAGAATTAAATATGTGTTCTTACAACCATTGCTTTCACTCTCTCTTCTTCTTACATCTTCTACATATGCTTCAAGGGGTCGTATATTTTTTGCTTCTCCTTTTGTGTCACATGGTTGCAATGCAAGAAAATTGAAGAGTAGAAGTCCACCATTGAAGACCATTCAAAGCTTTGCTTTCGAAAATGAGTTTTTTTGAGTTTGTTAGTTTTTTGGATTGAGTATTGTTCCAATTGATTAAAAATATCAAAAGGAGTTCAAAATTTAAATTTAAAGTGATTTGGAGTAGATTTGAGCAAGATGTGAATTAAATTTCAGAGAAGACGCAAGGAAGAAGACATAAGTCCGTTTTTTTGTATAATTATGTATAATAGTGTATATGAGTGCATAAACACAACTTATACACTATTATACACTTTTATACACATTTATATAAGCGTCTGTTGACGAACTCCTTCCACGATTTTCCGTTGCATTTCTTGTTCAAAACCAGTCCAGATCTCCATTAAATAACTTCAAAATTTATATACAACCTTCTTATACTATTTCTAACAAGTCCAAATAACACCCATTCCAAATTTCTCACAAAATCAAATTCGGAATTTAAACACCACATATTTAATCTTGTTAAAAATCTAATTTTCACCACCCAAATAGATTTGGTTTGTTGAACTAATATTTGAGTCACAGTTACTGATTCAAAAATTAACTTAAAAGCTTGAGAATCTTTTTAAAAAATTAAATAGTAATTTTGAGAACCTATTGGAATTGGATATTGAGTCTTAGCCTATTATTTTTAGGTTAGTTGGTTGTAAATTAAAATATGAGCTATAAAATTGAAAAATAGGGAGCCTAATTATTCAAATATAAAATTTTCCCTTTAAATTTTAATACTCCTTATGTTCTAAAACAGAGTAGTGGTCTTATCCTCAGATAATTGTCACCCACCCAAACACCTTGAATGAGATTTAAGAAATATTTCAAATTTTCTTTGAAAGATTTGAAAAATGAGTGAATTATTCAAGGAGCGAAATCAAAGAACTGTGTAAAGAAAATACTACTCAAATAACGGTCGATGATCGGGTTGGTTTCGAACCAACATAATACCCGAGGGTATTCATAAAAATTCGAAAAATTGAATTAAACCGGAAATCGATCTAAACCGATCAAAAAAATTGATACTTTTTAGATTTGGTTTGATTTTGGTTTTGAATTTTAAAAACCAATCGTATTTGATTTGGGTTTAGTTTTAATAAAAAAATAACCGAAAAAAACGAACCAAATCTACTATAGAACTAGCTATTTAAATTTATTATTACACACACACACACACACATATATATATATATATATATATATATATATATATATATATATGTATATTTTTATATAAAATTTTGTGGTACATATTAGTCGTTTATATTTTTAGTCTACTTTTTTTCTATTATAAAAATCTAATTTTTTACATTTACATTCTAGTTTGATTGGTAGTTTTCTTTAATTAAAGTACAAGAATTTATTTCATGTTAAAAATAATCGTTTTTAATTGGTACTTAAATTATTTATCACTAGTTGATTCAATTATCATCAATATATCTTGGTAAATGATAGATTTCTTAAAGAGAAATTGAGTTGATAGTGTTACGTTGAAAAAGTAATTTCCGAAATATGTATTTGATAGTGTATGTTTTATATTTTAAAAAAAATCAGATAAATAATCAAAAAAATCAAAAGACCGATCAAAACTGACAAAAACTGAATCGATAAAAAATCGATTTAATTAATTTGATTTGATTTCTGTTTAGGAAAAAATCAATCCAAATCAAATAATGAACGCCCTAATAACAGGTCAGTAAAAGTTTATCGGGAAAGAGAGAAGGTAAGATGTCCAAATAACCCCCTCTTTCATCCTTACCTATTAGTTGTACCTAGGGCTGTTCATTTGGATCGGATATCCGAAATCCGAACCGATCCATTCAATTTCGGATTTCGGATTTCGGATTGGACCGGATTTCGGATTGTGTTTATAAAAATTTCGGATTTCGGATCGGATTCGGATTGGTATATTTTAATCCGATCCGATCCGAAATCCGAAATTATTAGGCAATGTATAAATACTACACTTTAATTTCGGATAGTCAGTACTTTCTTTACATCTTCCTCCAAGTTATTACCTTTACAATTGCTAGAGTTAGCTATATTGGCACCATAGTACTCTCATAATTGTATAAACATGAATTTTTCTTAATGCATTGCCTCTTTTACAAAGAAAATATACATATTAGTTTACAACATTGAGGCATTTACGATCCGAAATCCGATCCGATCCAAACTTTAAAATCCGAATCCGATCCGATATAATTCGGATCGGATTCGGATTGCATTTTCTAGAATCCGAAATCCGAAATCCGAATCCGAAATGTGCTAAATCCGATCCAATCCGATCCGTGCACAGCCCTAGTTGTACCTCACGTTCAGTACAGTCACGTACCCTGCGCATAATAGCTTGCAGCAGTCAGAGTCTCAGAGACAGAGACTCAAACAAAAACTAACAATAAACCACAGATGGAAGAAAGAGAGTAAACGCACACATTTGTCCTCTCCCATTTTTAGCAAACAAAAGCTTGACCTCTCTTCTCTTCCATTCTATTTATCTTCATTGCGCCTTTTGTCTAGGGCTTTTTCCTGATATTTATTCCCTACTACTTTATAGCATTCAATTCCATTGAAGAAAAGTTACAAAACCTTAAATTGACTTCCTTTTTTTTTTTTTTTGGAAAAATACACCGACATTGTTCTTATTATGTGGTTGTGGCTAGGGCTGTTCATTTGGATCGGATATCCGAAATCCGAACCGATCCATTCAATTTCGGATTTCGGATTTCGGATTGGACCGGATTTCGGATTGTGTTTATAAAAATTTCGGATTTCGGATCGGATTCGGATTGGTATATTTTAATCCGATCCGATCCGAAATCCGAAATTATTAGGCAATGTATAAATACTACACTTTAATTTCGGATAGTCAGTACTTTCTTTACATCTTCCTCCAAGTTATTACCTTTACAATTGCTAGAGTTAGCTATATTGGCACCATAGTACTCTCATAATTGTATAAACATGAATTTTTCTTAATGCATTGCCTCTTTTACAAAGAAAATATACATATTAGTTTACAACATTGAGGCATTTACGATCCGAAATCCGATCCGATCCAAACTTTAAAATCCGAATCCGATCCGATATAATTCGGATCGGATTCGGATTGCATTTTCTAGAATCCGAAATCCGAAATCCGAATCCGAAATGTGCTAAATCCGATCCAATCCGATCCGTGCACAGCCCTAGGGGTAAGGGCCGCGTACACACTATTGCCCCAGACCCTACTTATTGGAACTCACTGGGTTTTTTGTTGTTGTTGTGGTGGTTTATCCGATGTTGTGAGTTAGATGCACATCATAGGTTGGAACCTTGCCGCAGACGAAAGCCTAGTATTCAAGTGAAAAAGGTAGAGTAGACCCATCATCTACCGAGTTTCAACTGCGTGCTATTGGTCCTCAGTGATTTCTCGGTTATAAAAATATATATAACCTCTAACTAATCCATCGAGCACTTGCAACCTCCCACCAATACAGGTATCGACAACCTGCTCATCATAACTTAGGCAAATGAGAAGAATTTACTTAGTGTTACCTTCTGCTGAGATTCAAACCTTGCTTTTCATTGTCGTTATTCTACCTCTTTGACCGTTAGGTCACCCTCTTGTTCTTCCTAAACTTATTTGAGAAAGATACCTTAGAAACACAAGATTGCGCTTGATTGGTTTGAGGCGGACCAAAAAGGGAACTCTTTTAATCAAGTAAAAATAAGTTTCATTGATACGATGCATCAAGGGGATGCAATATACAAAGTCACGTTTAACTCTTATAGAAAACTTAAAGAGCCAACAAATTCAAAAAATTGATTTACATCATTTACATCACAATGACTGCTCCAACAAAACAAGTTCACTAAACATCTAGTTTTTATGGAAGGAATAGCAACTGAAACTCCCTCAAAGCATCTTCGTTTCCTTGCCCTCTATAATGTCCAAACAATACAGCCTGGTTTAGATTGCCTTAGTCGTCTTCTTGATTTCTGCACTTTCTGACACCAGCTGATAAACGCATCCTTCAATCTGTGTGGCATTATCCACTGCAAACCAAAAAGAATCAGGAACATGTCCTAGACTTCTCTAGCAACTTGACAGTGTAGGATCCGGTGTTTGGATTCCTCCATGGCTACCGGCATAAAAAACATCTATTGCAAAGCTTGGACCCCCAGTTAGCTCATTTCGTGAGCTCCCTGCCTTCCCCATTTGAGGTGGAGGGTTCGAACCCCATTAGTAGCGTAACATTCCCTTCCTCTTTCCCTCGCCCCTTTCCCTAATATAATAATAGAAAAAGCCCCTCGTCATCAGATTTTCTTGAGTAAACACGCTTCGTGCATCAATATTCAGCTAAAACAGGCCACTTTTGTAGGTAGTGCTCCATATCAACTTCCGTGGCCACGTTTCAATTATATAACCAGTTTTCACCAACACGTCGTATCCTGTCTTGACTAAGAGCACTCCGCTGCAGTCAATTGCCCATTTTATTTTTATCCTCTCTTTGAGAATTGATATTAGCTTGTTCCAGCATGTTCATTAAGGCCATTAGAGACTCTAACCCCCAGTCTTGAAAATTTCTTCTGAGTTGTATGTTTCAATAGTTATTACTTATATGTTCTGCAATCATGGCATCGGAAATGAGGCAATCCGATAGATACTTGGAAGTTCCTCTCTAAGGGTATCAGTACCAATCCAGAGGTCTTGTGATGATCTGATTGTTTCACCATTCCCCATCTCAAACCTAATTTTGGCACTCACAACAATTAGACAAAAGAAGAAAGATAAGGATGGGTAATTGGTGAAGAGACCAAATAAAGACAATGTGATGCAAGTAAACACAAAGGGGTT
The DNA here is from genome assembly GCA_005239495.1 of Nicotiana undulata. Lineage (NCBI taxonomy): Eukaryota > Viridiplantae > Streptophyta > Magnoliopsida > Solanales > Solanaceae > Nicotiana > Nicotiana undulata. Next base: position 52,244 of record ML286318.1, on the reverse strand, counting down.
TCCTTAAAGGTCAAGCGTCCCTTCAATATTTGTTAACCCATAGGTTCAGAGAGCAAACTACAGTTCCATCCCCTAGGGCCAAAGTTTTATTCCGCGAAAAGCCAAAGTTAGAAGTAGGTATGATGAGAAATCATGGAGGCATAATATTGGTATCGGTTAGTTTTTTTTTTTAAAAGTATTAATAATAATAATTCCTTGATATGGTGCAAATTTTCTGGTGTACAAGTGGTACAGAAAAGTGGAGACAACGACAACAACAACAACCACCCAGCAGAATCCCACTAGTGGGGTCTGGGGAGGGTAGAATGTACGTAGACCTTACCCCTACTCCGAAGGGATAGAGAGGTTGTTTCCGGGAGACCCTCGGCTCAGAGACGATAGATCCGTAACCACAATAGAAACCAGAAAAATAGTATCTGCATCGTAAAATACAACAAATAAATGGGAGGTCCATAATGTGAAAGACAACAACAACAACAAAACAAAAAAAAATAAAAATAAAATAAAAAAATTATGAAACACAACAAAAATTGCTAGCAGTCCTAGACAAAATACTATCAAACTAGCCGGTGCAGCGAGGAGAAACGCTCGACTGCCCTCTAACCTATAACCCTAATGCTCGACCTTCTCACCTTCTTATCAAAGGCGATGCCCTCGGAAATTTGAAGATGTGCCATGTCCTGCCTGATCACCTCGCCCCAGTACTTCTTAGGCCGCCCTCTACCTCTTCTCGTAACTGCCAGAACTAAACGCTCGCACCTTCTAACCGGAGCATCTGGGCTCCTTCGCACATGCCCGAACCACCTAAGCCTCGCTTCACACATCTTGTCATCCACGGGAGCCACGCCCTCCCTCTGCCGAATAACCTCATTCCTAATCTTATCCATTCGAGTGTGCCCGCATATCCATCTCAATATCCTCATTTCTGCTACTTTCATTTTTTGGATATGTTAAATCTTAACTGGCCAACACTCAGCCCCATACAACATGGCCGGTCTAACCACCGCTCTGTAGAACTTACCTTTTAGTTTCGGTGGTACATTCTTGTCACATAGGACTCCAGACGCTAACCTCCATTTCATCCACCCCACCCCGATACGGTGCGTGACATCCCCGTCGATCTCCCCATCTCCGTGGATAATAGACCCTAGGTACTTGAAACTCTCTCTCTTAGGAATGACTTGTGAGTCAAGCCTCACTTCCACATCCGCTTCCCTTAAAACGTCGTTAAAATTACACTCCAAATATTCCGTCTTGGTCCTACTCAATTTGAAACCTTTAGACTCCAGGGCCTGCCTCCATTCCTCTAGTCTCTCGTTAACGTCGCCTCGCGTGTCATCAATCAGAACTATCTCATCAGCGAACAACATACACCAAGGCACCTCCCCTTGAATATGGTGGGTCAGTGCGTCCATTGCCAGGGCAAATAAGAACCTCGTGGGTACACCAAAAGCTTAATAAAGAAAAAGTTTGCTCGTAGATTGTGCAAAAATATTTTCCACTTACTCAAAAGCTCTCCTATATCTTTCTCCTCATAGTATCAATATTGGTGCCGAGGAGCTATATCAGTACTCTTAAGTATACTTATTAACCCCAAAAAATGGCTTGATAATTTTTGGTTCATGAGTAGTGTAATTCTGCTATGTGACTGACAATTTATTATTCTCATCCTCTTTGTTTCCCATGAAATGCTTTTGTTGATTTTATAATATAGCTCTCAAACTCAAGGCTTGCAAATCCACTACTCCAGCTACTATGCCCAAGTCCAGGTACTCAGCTAACAATTAAGGCCCTTAACCATACACTGTAAAGTCGTACCTGAATTCATTGAATATGTTCCTCCTTTATTTTAACCCATGTACTCTAATTATATTGAAGCTGTTACTCTGATTCTTAATAAAGTCTAGGCTCAATAAAATTAGGAGAAACTGTGTGCTCCTAGTGAATCGATTATGAGTATGACAGATTTTTTGTTTGTCTTGTTTGTCAAAACTTGTGCTTGTTGTTGCCTTTCTTACAGGGGTTCATGCAAGAATTTAGTTTAATTTGAGCTAGAGAGATTAACTATTGACAGTCTTGGTTTTAACTCCAAAAAGAAAAACTATAATAAAAGAAGAGGGTGTGGATATATAATATGACCTTGGTTTGGCGATATTGCTGCAGAATTGACTAGTGTTTTGGAAATGATTTTAGTACAGATAGGGCCTGTTAGTTAATTTCTTATGCATCCCTGATTAGTTTATATTTATAGAGAATCATATATGTTGTATATATTTTCTAGTGTACCAGGAACTTTCCTGCCAAATTAATAAAAATGTTGCTTTACCAAAAACAGAAATGCCGTTAGGTTGCCTATATTTTCCTGTACAGAAAGTTTGAATGTATTGCGTGTTATGTACTACAATCTATGTATTATTTTGATTGTTTACCCTTCCTCAGTGTCCACAATTATTTGAAGAGTTGGTCTCTTGCCTTAAGGTCATTCTACATAAGGATTGCCAGTTTCTTTTGGATTGCATTTTGTTTGTTCCTGTCTCCTCCATTATCATTGACTGATAGCTTTACAAGACTTCCTTTAATGCAAAAGTCATCTTCTTGCAAAAAAGCAATTATGTTTATAGGAATTGGGACATTGTGGCATCTAGCTTATAGCTTGCAATGGTATTTGAGAATGTTTATTCTGCCCTTTCATATTAAAAATTGCAGGGTTTTTCTACTTCTGGTTTCTTCAACTTTCTACCATGGGTCTGAATGAAAAACCTTTACACCTACATAGTCGAAATAAAGTTCAACATCCCTTGGCTGTATCCAGACATGCTTTCGGTGATCTATCCAATGTTTCTCCAGTGGTTTTTCTCTACCTCTTAAAGGAATGCTATGTCTATGGTAAAGTTCTTTCCCACACTGTCTCTTTTTAAAAGATGCTGTCTTGCTCCAAGTTATCATTCCATCAGTTTTAGGAACTCTTTTCTTTGAATACTTTGTTTGCAATTAAATATCTGATCATTCTTTTGGTTATTTTTCTTTCCTTAACCACATGACAATTGAACCTTTTTCAACATAGTGATCAATTAATATAGGATTGGACAAATCATTTGTTGGCTGCTTAATATATTTTTTTCCCTTTTGAGGCGACTTTCTTCTTTTAAGAAATTGAATCATAACAAGGAGGGACATGGGCAACAATCTGATATGGTAAAGAATGAAGAAGTGTTGAATTGTCATTCTACCTCTGCTCCTCTTGTCAATGACATTTTTTCTATGCCTGAATAGGAGTGGCAAACGGGCGGGTCGGGTCGGATATGGTTCGGGTCGAAACGGATAATGGAAAACGGGTAAATTATCCGACCCGATCCACATTTAACACGGGTTAACAGGCGGATAGAATGAGTAACCATATTATCCATTCGTGACTTCATATTAGCCTCAAGCTCTAATATGAATTTGTTGTCCCTTGCAACAGAAAAACATTATTGAAATAATTTTTCAATAATTGTATTATCCATATTTTACCCATTGGTTACCCATTTGGTTACTCATTTTTCTAATGAATAATATGGGTAATTATCCATATTCGACCCGGTTTTAAAAAGTCAGTTATCCGACCCATTTTTAGTGGGTTGGGTTGGGTGGATAACTATGATTTTTAATTGCATGGTCTATGCCTGAGTAACTACACAGTCTCAAAGACCATTCAAATCTTTCAGACTCCAAATTGGAAGAAGAGGAAGTGAGCTTGACCCATGAGTTTTTGTCATCATTTTCTGAAGTTGTTGTCCAAAATACCCTGTGTGATATGCTTATCAGTCACTGGTCCACCTTGTAGATTTAACCACCCTAATGATGTGGATTGATAGTAATTAATTTAAACTTGAATTGGTAGTAACTAGTTAGAATTGCATTTGGGGTTGAAGTGATGCAATAGGCACTTTATATCAGCAAAACGACTGTGCCAGACCACTGTGTTACAATGTGTTTTGCTTTCAAGCGATGTCATGAATGATTGAGGCTTGATGCGAAGTGCCATAGACACATGCGTAAAGAACATTGGGGATATCATGCATATGACATGGAAAATGACAGATGGGAAAAATTGTGGATACATAATAGGAGATAGAAGAAGCTGTGTATATTGAATTAACAATTTCCACTCCAGTGTCATTCGAGCCAATGATGATTTTAAGTGGACTATTAAAGATAATGTAACTTTAGAACTTGATAATCTACAAAAAAAATTATGTATTCTTCAACAACTTTGGCAATATGAAGTATGAAGATCTAGGTAAGATATTTTTGTTCCCACATATCAAAAAGACTTCTATGTACTCCTTCCATTCATGCAAAAAGGAGTCGATGAGTACCATTACTATCTTCTGTGTGTTTTCATGAGAATAGTTTTTGAGATGAAATAGCAGGTTTATGTTGCAAGAGAACAAAAGCTACACGCAAGTCAGTTTTTCTTCCCCCGCCAATATGGTACAAAACAGACATGCCAATCAACATATTAAGTAATACTTCATGGGGTGTCTTCGGTGGGTAGAGACACTGGCTTAGTTCTTTCATTAATAACCATTGACTAGCCATTCGTTGCCAAATTGTTAGAAATATCTTAAGCTTTATTTCCTAAACCCAAAGCAAGATTTTAGGGCAATAAAAGGAGCGATATCTTGAAGTCATTTTTGTTTTCTTCTATGGATGATTACAGTGTAGCTCAATTTGATAATATTTGATCATGATATTTTTTCTGACACAAGTTATTGTTTTACATAGGAACCTGCAAGGCGACTGCCAAGTTTCGTGTTCTGCAACAGCAAGTGTTTGAATCTCTGTACAATGATCCTCGGTCTGGAGCAGCCATCTTTGTTGCTCAGTGCCTGTACGTGTTGCCTATATTTGAGTCACACTGTGATGGATTCAGTCATTTGATAATATCTGCCCTTCGCCGTTTCCTGAAAGTGGGAAATGGCATGAAAGGTATATTGAAAGCTAAACTATTGGGTGCCAAATTGTTTCTGGCTATTGTTAATGGCGCTCTGGTTCATGAAGAAAGAATCCTAGTCAAAATCCTTGAACTTTTTGATGTCAGTCTGTCAAACATAGAAAAAGCTATGTATGATACAGATGAGAAGGATCAAACATGCCAGGAGATGGCTAAGGTATTGGTTGAACAATATATTCTTAGGTTAGTAGAATCCCAGTCATACATGACCGCAGTTTCTTTGTTGGAACACTTTTCTATGCGGGAATCTGGGGAATCTTTTCTACTTAAAATGATGGAAAGCAAACAATACAGAGCGGCAGAAAAGTGGGCAACTTTTATGGGGAAGCCAATCTTGTGTATCCTTGTCCAAGAATACGTTGACAGAAAACTGCTAAAGCATGCCTTTGATGTTATAAGGCAACACAATCTTCGGAAGGAGTTCCCAGAAATATATCATCAATACAAAGAAAGGCAAGTGGATTCGTCCACTTTTGTGTGGCTTAGCATTTCANTATATATATATATATATATATATATATATATATATATATATATATATATATGAATAGTGCTGACTGTGACAGTATTAATTTACAGCAAACTGAAGAAACTAGCAGAAAGGGGTTGCTGGGATGTTGCCGAGGCGAGAGTGAAAGATGATCCACAACTTCTTGAGTACTTGGCAAGTACACAGCTACAATGACTTTTGTCAATTTCTAATTCATTTTAGTGCTATTAAATTTGTTGTCAATTGCTAGCGTATTCTTGTGCTGTTGAATTCGTTGTCAAGATTACTTGTTAGTAGTCTTGAGAAGCGCTACACATAGAGCCTGACATTTAAGCGTCAGATTCATCTGATAAGTATATTAGTCCTGATCAGTTTCTTGTAATCTGATGAAAAAGAGATGGATTTTGAATTAGAGTAACGGCATGCTAAGACAATTCTTTTCGTGCTTTCGATCTTTTTACTTTGAATAAAGACGAATAAAATAACAGATAGGCTGAAAGGCTTTGCACAAGACCACAGAGCGAGAGAGAGGAGCAGAAAGAGAGAACCTTCGCTTACCTGCTTAACCGCACCGCCCTATCGTACCTATATAGCCTTCAGATGTTGAACTTATTCCTTAGAATTTAAAATCTTTTGTTGTTGGGCTGACACTCGGAGATTAATGTTCACGTGAGACCCGTTAAAAGTACCCCGTGACTTTGCAATATGTGAATGTGCAATATCACTTGAATAAAAACTTATATCTGTTGGCTTTTTATCGTTTTTAATAAATTTTTCATGAAAAAGGTTTATTTGGCTATGGAAGCTGGTTACATGGAGAAGGTTGAGGAACTCTGTGAACGGTATTCCCTTGAAGGTTTCATAAATGCCAAAGGTACACTGGATCCCTCTATTTTTTGTTAAGCAACCAGTCTAAGCACTTTTTAAGTTTTTAAATCTAAGCACTAATGAGCTGTATTTGCTGACCTCTCCAAAAAGTATTAATCTTCATAAATGTTGAATCAATATGAACTAGAGCAAATTTGAGTCTGTTAAGGTTGCCTTTGACTATGCTTTCTTCTGCTGCAACCGTGCATTAGATCTTCGCTGAGATTCTCTTGGTACAAAGTGTATGCTTTTGTTATCGACTATGTTGAGGGGGTCCATCCAAGTATGGTTGATTCTGGAAATCTTTGACTTTGCATATGGATATCCATAATGGATTTAAACCTTTAACTTTTCACTTCATAGTTAGGCAACCAATTGATTGTGAAGGACCTGATATCCATGAATCTGAGAAACCTTTCGCCAAGAGGATAGATAATCAATTGGAAGTGGTTTTTCAGATCTAGAGAAGTGGGACTAAGATTTGAAAGGTGTAGTAGGCTAGTAGCTCCGGCTAAGCAAAAGAGTTATTCTAACTTATATTCTTGCCTTTTAATTTCACAAAAGAGATGGAGCCCGAGATATATCCACTAGTAGCTGAGACGTGCGACAAGAATGAATGTCTAACATGTTCTCTATGAAGATGTTGAGTGTCCGAGTTTAAGAACCTTTCATGTACATATATTCATATGCACTATTTCTGAGTTCTTCGGTTGTTTCCAGTATAATTCCCTTAGGCTTTCGTTTAATAAAGATAGATGCTGCCTATTATGTTTCTGGACTTGGTTGATTACTTTTTTCCTTTTAATTATTTCTGGATGTTGGCTTGTGGTTTATTTCAAAGTTGCCAGCTCCGAGTAAATTATCGTTTTGTCTAACTCCTACTTTATTCTTACTTGTACAGCGCTTGAGGCAAATTTTCCAAAAGACCGATACTTGCAGCTTTATGAATTGTCAATAAAGGAAGTAGTCTGGGTAGATGAAGTAAATGGCTTGCATGATGCTACATGCCACATTGAAGAATGTAAAGTTGTGGGCGTTGATTGTGAGTGGAAGCCTAATTACGAAAAGGGAAGCTCATCTAACAAGGTGATTTTGGATAAAAGCTGAGTACTTTTTTTAAGTAGTGGTCCTTCCCACCTCATTATCAAGCTATTTTATTTTTAAAAGGGGTGGTAAAAAAAATTTGATTCCTTGTTTCTCACAATCTAAAAAAGGCAGGGCAGCCTGGTGCACTAAGCTCCCGCTATGCGCGGTCTGGGGAAGGGATGGAGCACAAGGGTGTATTGTACGTAGCCTTACCGTGCATTTCTTCAAGAGTCTGTTTCCACGGCTCTAATCCTTGACCTCCTGGTCATATGACAGCAACTTTACCCGTTACGCCAAGGTTCCCCTTCTTTCTCACATTCTAAAGAGGGATCTAAATGTATGACCGATGAAATATCTTGGACTACACCAGAATCAGCTTAATTTATCCAGGCAAAGTGAAGATATTTATGTTGATACATACCTTCCTAACTAAAGTACCACAACAAAGTAGTTACTTCTTCCCTGAAACATAATGGACTTCGCTTCTCTGTCCTCTTCCCCCCTCGGGGCTGGTAAGAAAATGAGCCTAGAAGTCCAAAGACCAATTCATAATAAGTTGCGTTTCGTGGGTTCGCTCATGTGACAAAAGAAGAATGCATGCGAGTAAATCCCGTTTTGCTCTAATCTATTATTTACTCATAAGGATCTAATGTCACTATTAATTATGGGTCATGAATAGATTCTGGGCTAAGTTTCCTGGTCCCTTTTTTGTTTAATTTCTCTCCCTCTGGAATCAGGCACAGTACATAATTGGTGATTCATCCATCTATTTTTTTTGTCTAGGTAATAGAAGGTTCCGAGGTTTCCATAGAACTGATTTAACAACCCCTTGCTAATATGAAAATATGAGTGAAAGTTCCAATGTTTTGTGTCTCTCGTGACGAATAAAGGGGTCTGTCTAGTGATTAGGCTTTCAATGCTTTTCTGTGCATTGTATCTGATTTTCTTGAATATGATGGTGAGAATTTTGGAGCTATAGGATATTCACCTTTTGTGATGGGTGAGTAAAGATATGATGTTCTCCATCAATGTCTTCTCAATCTAGTCTGGTTTATTGCATTCTTTCCCTTCATTTAGAAACGACAGCTTTATAATATTTAACTTGAGTATCCTTGTTGTTAGGCATGATAGAGAATACGTTAAAAATGACTGACTCCTTTGGAGTGAAGAAAATGCACGTTCAACAGTATAATAGCTTTTCTATTTCCCCCTGCAACAGGTTTCTATCATGCAGATTGCTTGTGACAACAAGGTTTATATACTTGATCTGATAAAGTTATATGAAGATGCTCCGGATGTATTGGATGACTGCTTAACCCGCATATTGCATTCCACAAGAGTACTGAAGCTTGGTAAGAAAGAACATTGTCTTGTAGGAAATAACAACAACATTCTTTTAATTTGCTTAGACATTTTCCTGTTTAAAGGTTCATTACATCTTTTATGCTCCAAGAAAGAAAACTCGTCGATTTTCATGGCTTCTTTTCAATTTTGCACTACTTATATCGAACAGTATGCATTCACTAAGGGGGAATGCTGATATAACAATATATTTGTATGGAACACATTCCTGCTTTTCTTTGGTGTACGGATATATTTTCAATCTGTAAACTCTATTTGCAGAGAAATTTCTGCTGTCATAATTGGGTATTTTCCAGGTTACAACTTCCAGTGTGACATGAAGCAGCTTGCTGGGTCTTATGGACAGTTGCAATGCTTCAAGCACTACGACATGCTACTTGATATCCAGAATGTGTTCAAAGAACCAAGGGGTGGTCTCTCTGGTCTGGCAAAGGTAATTGCATTATCACATCACACATGTATCCACACACACACACACACACACACACACATATATATATATATATGGTACAAATTCTTGTTGGTTCTTTTGTCAAAAGAGACGCAATTTTTATGAGGAAAATGACGAATAATTCTACTCCATGATTTTTTTTTTGTTTTTTTCTGGATACAGAAAATCTTGGGCACCGGATTGAACAAAACAAGAAGGAATAGCAACTGGGAGAAACGGCCTTTAACTCAGTTTCAGGTTTATATGATATATGTTTATACATTTTATTTTATCGCGGATAAACAGGAAGTGCTAGTATGTGGAAAAGCTTCCAGCAAATGAAATGTATTTATTTTAATTGTCTATTTTGCTGTATTTTCTAAAGAAATGAGATCAAGAAGCTAGTGACTTTGTCCTTGTGAACTGATAAAATCTGATGTTACCATTCTCCAAAAATAGCCCGGGCCCGGCCGGGCCCCCGGGCCCAAAGTAAGGATCTGTCCCACGGGCCTAAAGCCCCAAGTCCGGGCCCACGGCCGGCCCGTTACCCCCCCCCCCCC